>JAWNON010000190.1:5037500-5282500 GCA_035045945.1 Drosophila anceps
TTTTTTTAAAATAAAAAATGAAAAACACAAACAATCAAATGCATTTCACTGCATAAATGGGTGTGAGTGTGTGCGGTTGTGCGTGCGTTAAAGTGACCTTTGGCTTTCATTGTCGCCATAGCCAGTGCAAACATTTGTATACCCCATAGCAGCTCTTGCCCAACGAAGGTATATGCAAAGCAGAAAACATTTTGCATTGTATGGAGAAGAAGAATTGATTGAAATATGTATAGGTGTAAAGAGCTTAACTGTGAAATACTCAAATAAATCAAATACATAACAATCATGGTAAGCAGTTGCCGAAAGAAGCATGGATTGAGATATATATTTATATTGCTATATATATATATGTAAGACTAGATCTTCAACTAAATGGAATTCAACCAGTTACATCTCAGGATACCTGGCAATGGACATACTGTTGTCAGCAAATACATTTTCTCAGCTGTTTCAGTCATTGATAATATATAGCTATTGAAATATTTGATAAGATTGGCCAGTAGATCGTGATTCGAGTGGAAGTTGTGAAAAAGTAAATTAGTAATTCTGTTTGCTTAGAGTACCTGTTTCAGCATGAACATGGTATGAAGATCACTTCATTCGTTATCATTCATTCCTCTAATTCACAATATCGATGCCTTTATCTTCAAGTAGAACGCGGAGGAGTAATATAACCATCTTATTACGTATAAAGTAATCGGGTTTAAGGACATGCGAAAAACAGTTGCTCCAATTACACGCGGTGGGAGATAAAAGCAATAGAGATAAGTTATTTTTAGAGGAAAAGGAATGTTTAGTTGTAATTGTTCAAATTAATAGTTGAAAATGAACCACTCTTTGGTGCGACTGTAGATCATGAACTCCTAATGCTTTTAAAATTTCTAGCAAGGCTAAGACAATGCTCTTTTAATGAAGCTCTTTTTATATTATGCATAATGGCATAGATGTAGTTGCAATGTAAATCTATGGATAAAGCAACTGTTTTCTAAGTAATCACCCTTTAGTATAGTTATTTAGTTATGACATTGAATATTTATATCATATAGAGAAATCATAAAAGTACTTAAAGGTAACTTAAACATTTAGTTATGACTGTGCACCGTGAACTGAAACGCATTCTGTTAGATATGGCTCATACGAAAAAGCCTAGTGGCTTCCCTAGACGTGCAAGCTCACCCTCAGCTCACGATTGCTGATCACTAAGATTTGATTTGAATATTTGAGCACATAAAGGTTTATATCTCACTTCAAGCTTTTACCCATTAAACACATCCGTCTGTTATGGAACAGGGTATCTGCTAGTCTTACACTCTGCACACACACCCACAGCTGCAGCATCCTTTGTTGTAGCTGCTGCTCTTGCACTTTATTTGGATTCTTTTTTATTTATTTCTTTTTTCCTTTTGCAGCCTCAAGCTGTTTCGTTAATTGCATATTTAAATTTATGCTGTTAATTGTTGGCCATCCACGAGGAGCCACTGCCGGTCGCCTTTTAAGTTATGGCCAGTCCTTTGGCACCCGCCCAGTCACCGCTTCCGCTTCCGTCAGCTGGCCTGGCCCGGCTGAGTGCCTCAGATGCATCAACTGCTACGACGTCAATTTAATGAATCTTTTTGAAAAAAAGAGCAAAATAAAGCACTGCAAATGCACACATCCTGTTGGCCAGGACAGGCGAGCATGTCCTGCCATATCATAAAAATACGTTGGTTAGATCGACGTTTCTTTGAGAACTTGATTTAATTTCTGATTATAAATTCTTTTACATTCTATTTTTTTATTAAGTGTATATTGATATTTTTCTCTTATTTTTTATATCTTATATAAAATCTAGATTTTTATTTGATCTATTTATTTTTTGAGTGAAAGCCAAGCCAAATCTTGGTTGAGTTTGCTGCAAATAGGCTTTTTTATTAACCATAATTGAGTTGCAATTCCTTTAGATGCTCTTTATTGAAGATATAAAACGCATTAGGCTGCGAGACCTCATGGAGGATATGCAACGAATTGAGAACAAGAACAAAAACAAACAAACTGAATACAGATAGAACGAAACACAGAGTGAGTGGGAGAGTTGCTGTTGCAATGGCTCGAAAAGGATTCCCATTCGAGCAACTATCCGTATACAAAATTTAGCTTGTAAAGGGCCTCAGCAATGTTGGGCTTCTCCAGTTTGTGTGGCTGCGGCTCCAGCTTCAACAGCTGCTCTATGCCATAGCGTTTCAAAGGCTTCAACGGTGCGTTTGGCATCAGCTCGTGGTCAACCTTGCTATTCTCTAGCTCACAGTTGGTCGATGGAGTAGGCAGCAGACCGCAATTGGTAAAGGCGCGTGTTATATTGCGGGCATGGGTTAGATTGCCGCGACGAGTTTCGCCCTTGACCACCAGAGGTGCCGGTGGCCGATAGCGCGGCACAAACAGCTCGTGATCTTTGCCTCCATTTGGCTGCGTCGATTTACTGGACATAATGTTGCCCTGAGTATAGGGCACCATGGCTCGCTGAAGGCTAGCGTGTTCCTCTGACTTGCTTACTTTCTTGCTAACGATATTGTTCTCCTTGTTGGCACCGGCAGCTGCCTCATGAGTCTTGGCCTTGGCCTTGCAGCGTTCATCCCATTGCTTGACTGTGGGTATATATCGTTTCGGCTGGGAGCTAGCCAACGGCGGCGGTGGCTGCTGCTGCAAATCCTGCGACTGCTGCGGCTGCTGTTGCTGCTTCTCAGGCTGGGTATTAGACTGCGTTGCACGCTGCAGGCATATGTAGCGACTAACAGGTTGTATACCCTCAGCCTTTTTCTGCTTCAACTCTCGCTCTTCTCGCATTTCGCGCAACACTCTCTCAATGTGCTCCCGTTTGATGATGCGCAATCGGTTCACACGCAGACGCTCCTCCGAAGTAAATTCCACGGGAGAACGTGTCAGATGAACTATGAGCTGTGGCTGTTCATTCGGTTCGCGCATGCGTCGCTGTTCAACTAGCTTGAGAGCCTCCAAGGCCACCTTGCGGTCCTGCTCTCGTCGCTTCTCATCGAGCTGTGATTTGATGAGTGGTCGCTCCTTCAGCTGCTTTTTACGGATGCTGGGCGAGTTCGACGAGCACGTTGACTCCTTGTCCAGTGGTGGCTCCGCTTTGTTCTCAGTCTCACTGGTGACTGCAGTCTTCAGTTCTTTACATTGAACTTCTGAGATTATCGAATGAATGGATTGGTTGGGCAGCTATGCTGGCAGATACTTACGCGGTTTTTTGGCTCGCTCGATATGTTGGGGCTTGGGAAAGCCCTTCCAGGGCAGCAATAATTTGGGCTGCGCGTGTGGCTTGCGCACATCCAGAGCCTCGAAATGACGCTTCAGATCCACCAGGCGCAAATCCTCGGCGTCCTTCAAGCGCGGCACAAACACGCACGCATTCACATTAAGCTTGGCGGCTGCCTCAGCTTCGGCTTTTTCTGCTGTTGCGGCTGTTTCGGCTGTTTCGGCTGCTGCTGCTGCTGCTGCCTCGGCTGCTGAGATGGTAGCAGTGGTCGCCTCTGAGGAGCGTGGCGCAACATCTGTGGAGCTCTCCTCGCAATCGCTATCGCTGTCGCTATCCCTGTAGAAGCGCGGCAGCTCCGGCATCGGCTTCTTCAATATCTCAAATACGGCGCGACTCTTGATCATGTTCTGCATGCTCTGGCCGTGAACTGAAGTTAAATACGTTCGATATTGATACTGAACTGGGTAGCTTAGCTTAGCTTAATATATAAACGTGTCTGAATGCCACAGTCTGTTGACTGCTCCGATAATAATATAAAAGTATATACTCGTAACAGCTGTTGTCTGAAAGCTATACACAGGCCTGCTCATAGATTCGAAAAAGAAGTATATTTATATATTTATAAAACAATTTCCTTTTTTTCACATATTTAATTATGAATATCTCGCTCGATTTGTCAAAAAGAGCTACCAAATTTCTTATCTAGACCACAAACTTAATCTGCTTTAAGAAAAAACTAATAATGGAAATATAAAAAGTTTTATCTTTGGAGGAAAAATTATAGATAGATGCTTACATTGGTTCTGAACTATCTGCACCATAAACCTGTAAAAGCTGACGGAGATAAACTAATATTTATGTTCTTGAAAAAAAAAACGTTCACTCATATCAATCTTAAAGACTTTACTTACTTTTTCAACCTGCTATACACATTATCATTTTGTTTGACCCTTTCCATATGCACATCCATTGCTCGTCAATCTCTATACTCAAACTGTTTTTTTTTTTATAGCTGCAGAATAGCTCTTGTGCTTTAAGCTTTTGTATTTATATTGCAAAAAGCAAGCAAACAATTTGCCTAGTTTGCAATTGGTAGCCATTGTAGAGACTTTTCCTTAGCTGACATTTACGAGTATTTGCACAATAAACGTGGGCGGAGGCAAGTGAGCAACTCGGTCAAGTGCAGTCAGCTTGACGATGGGAGCAGCGGTAACGACATTCAATAAAACGTTAGCTATTATTATGGGAACACGCTCACACACACACACACACACACACACACATGCACAGCGTCTGGAGCTGCGCAAAATGAAATGCAATGAAATGAAATGAAAGAAGCGCACAGAAATATGCAATTTCACCTCAATCACAGCTGTAAAAACAAACAAACAAACAATGGGGCGAAGCAACGAGCTGAGCTGCACTGCAGGGGTTCGCCCTCATCACCTGCCCTTACTCCCTACACTTATGCCCTGCACTCTACTGGCCCCCTCGCCACCACGTTATGTTCAGTATCCTGCTTATCCCGGTCGTTATCGTCATGTGAGCCACATGCTGTTTGTTCTGCTCGCAGCTCGCAGTTCGTTCTTTTCATATCGTTTTGCAGGTAAAGTTAAACGTAATTACTGGTCTGTGGAACCGAGCACTTACCCCGTTTTGGCAGAGGAACAAACCATCTATTGTGCAATTGTGCAATGTATCATAGCGAAGACGAACCACTTGCAATTCCAGTCGCAACAAATTGCCAAGCAGTGTCAGGTGTCAGGCGTATTGCAAAACACATAAAATCAATATTTTTTTGATCGGCTTTTGTCATAAATTGCTATCAATATTTTTATATTGACAAAATGAAAAGTGAGTTGAGTTGCATTTATTTTGCCATTTCCATGAAATGATTTATTTAAGACTTAAATCTGTCTACTCTAGTATTTCACTTATCTTAAATGTATATCAAGAAAAGTTTTCTTTCCTTTTCTTTAGCATGTTTTGTGAGTATCTTTCAATGTTTGATGTTCGTCATGATGATGTTTTATTGTAAAATGTAATATGATTTTGAGAGCTAGAAATCATTTAATAACACATGTCAGAGATGAATTACGAATCAATTCACATTTTCAAAAACATATTAAACAATTCACTTAATAAAAATTTTTATTTTATTAAATTTAGATTATTAATTATTTAATATTTAAATATAACAAACTTATTTTAATTATTATTATTAGTTTTTTCTTTTAATATCATTATATTTTTGTATATATTTTTATCTTATATTATATATATATTAAATATTATTTTCATATATATAAATTTTTTTATTTATTGTATTTTAATTTATAATTATATAAAAATAATTCATAGTTTAATGTGGCTTCGTGCTATCAGAAAAATACAAATGAAACTAATTCTTGTTTCTCTTGAGTCGATATCATCGATGTCCTGCTTTAACTAAGTTGTATATGAAATATACTTAAAATTAATGTATGGATAATGCTAACCATAGTTTTGTTAATGCCTCCTTAATGCCGCATAAAGTGCATCAAATAATTAGCAATTAAATACAGCCGCTGTGCAGCTGAGCGGCTTAATGGGCCGTTCTTTGTGTGGCCCATTGATGCCCAATCAAATTGCCACTAACTGTCACGGACTAACGCATTTTATAACTCATTAAATTGACTTTAAGCCACCTTTTTCGCTTTTTCGCTTTGGCATTAATCCGCTTGTTCAACTTTCATTACATTTGCGCTTATCTGCATAATTGAAATGAATGCTTAACGATATTTGTAATTTAAAACGAAATTAAAGAAGCACAACAAAAAAATATATGTACAAAACAAAAAAAAAAGGAAAAATTAAAATTAAGCCGAACGCAAATGTGCATTGACATATGAAAAACACATCATTAATTTATAAATAACCAAATTAAACAATTAATTGCCAAGGACAAACAGTGTAAAAAATATAAATAAAATTAATGCAAATATCAAATAAAAAAGAAAGAATACAGTAAAGAAAAAAAATAGAGAGAACAGAAAAGCAACAAATTTAATTTCGCATGTGAATGCACAATTTAAATGCATTCAAACACTCGCCTTTTTTCTGCGGCCCTAAGTAATTAAAATTTAAATAACTATCACTTGCCCTGGCACTGGACAACAAAAGATATGTTTCAGTGCGGCGCTAAAAAATAAATAAATACAAATTATTACGCATACGCTGCGTACGCAACGAAGGCGAAAGTGCAAATCACAAAAAAAAAGTCGAGAAAGAAAGCAATGAACACGTTGACAGGCAGGCGGGCAGGCAGGCTCAGGCGGCGGCAGGCAGGCAAACAAATGAAATTCATTAACACGATTCTAATTACAACAGACAATGCCAGAGCGACAGTTAGCAAAGGCGATTGCTTAGGGGGCGTGGCATCGTCAAGGGGCTGAGTGTGCGTGTGTGCATTTTGCATACAAATTGCTAAATTAATGAGCAAAACACAGCCGCACAGTAGATAAAAGCAAATAAATTTGTAAATACGCAGCTCACACATAAAGCACGCGCAAAAAAAAACGCTGATAGACCTGATGATACCCTGTTATGGAACATATAAAGTTTATATAAAGTGTATTAAAAGGCGAAATCAAGTTATTTACTCATTGTTAAGCTTAGCTTTGTCATTGCCCAAAGGTTTTGCTAGGGTATGTGTACTGTCATTAGCTTGGCAATTGGCGCATTTTAATAACTGGTTGGCTTGGCTAATTGGAGGCTAAGCAAATATTTGCACTTCAATACCCTTCGCATAGCCAATAAATTATGCAGAGCAGCTGCTCTGTTAAATGTTGCGTAATGTAAAAGCAGTTCGCATACATATATATCTGACTGTGGCCAGTAACTAAGCCAATTCTGATTTATATGACCCAAAATTTAAATAACTTTTATGGGCGCCAAAAACTTACAAAAATATATGTATATGTATGTATGTATATTGCTACAGCTCTCTTCCTGTTTGAGTTAATAAGCCTGGCCATTTGCTGAGCAGCTGCATTTTACGAGCTTAGCTCTTTTGGCTTTGGCAAACGATTTTTGGGCACACCGCAGCGCATAGTCGTAAGGTTAATCCTTGCAGGAACCTGAACGTCAGTCAACAGAACGGCCCATGCTCAACTCTTGCCAGTCTAAAACTTATTTCTGGCCCTTTTGAGGTATCTGCTGTTGGCCGCATGTCTGTCTGTCTGTCTGTATGCTTATGGTCGGGCGTATGCGGCGTATACGTAGCCTGTGCCTCACAGGCCGCAAACAGAAATCGAGCACCTGGCTGCACAAACATGCACCTGTACATATGTTCATAGTTGTTTTTAATGGTGCTGCAGCAGGCAGGCAGGCAGGCAGGCAGGCAAACGCAAACAAAGCCAACAAAGCCAACAAACAGACCAAAAATCTAGTTCACTTAAAATTTTCTCATTTCCTTCCGCCTGGACTTCCACACACTGAAGGCCAAAACTTTATGTGTGAATGTGTGTGTGTGTGTGTGTGTGTGGGTGTGGCGAAAAAGCTTAAGTTAACAACTTATGCCCGTCAGATGAAGTCGAGGGCAGACCGAAGAGGTTCTAAGAGCCTTTACATTCGCCTCATTGTCGCCGAAACGCATTTAGGAAGGAAATTAGTACGTAAATGTCATAATTTGCAAAAGGACTTTGTGCAGAGGATTATTAAGTCATTATAGACACCCACACACAAACACATACACTCACACACACACACAAGGCGCTTAGTTTTGTGCTCGTAAATGTAAATGGAAGCGCAGCTGCGACTGCTGCACATATTTATCGGCAGTTGCTCTGCCGGCTGCCTAGCTAATCAAAATGCAAATTTCAATTTGCCAACTGCTGAAAGCAAAAGACAAGAAAGAAAAGTTAAAAAGTAAGAGACACAGCACAGAACTACAAATCTTTGACTTTTTACCTGTCCACAAAATCCCGCAAAAAGAAAAAAAATAAAAAAAATTATCATGAAAACGAGGGCCAACGATACGGAACCCAAGGGCAACCTTGTATGTCTCTGCACACATCGACTGTTGTAATCCTTTTCAATGTTAACTTGCGTTCGGCTCGCGTTTCTCTGGTATCCTTTTCCTTTTTGCTTATTTTTTTCCTTTTTTGGTCATGACTCGCTTGATTTCTAACTTATTTATTTGCTACTACCTTCTTTTTAGCTTGGGTTGCCCACAACTTTTGATAATGTCAACAGCATTGAACATAGCCGCAAACCAAGTGAGCAACCAACAGGAACTTCCCTTGCTTGGTTTTCTTGCTTTAGATTTTCATTTGCTAAACATGAGCTGGAAAAGTAAGGAGCAGAGCTCGAGTTGAGTTTGTCAATTTGTTGCAAATGCAGTAAACATCATCTAATTGACGTTGAAATTAACGTCGCTTGTCGCTTGTCCCATCAGCAACAGTTGCTGCTGTGCCGTTACCGTGGCTGTTGCTTTTGCTTTGCTGTTGCTCCTCTTACTGTGCTTGACACATGTCCAACGAATCTTTCTTTCTGATTTTTTTGTCTTGGCCATTTTAATCGTGACTCGCAGCGCCGCTGTCACCGTTGACAGCTGTCTGATTGTTCGGTCTGGTGGCTCAGGCTGCACCACTTGTGCCCCACTAGCGCGCGCACACACACACACGCACAGTATGTGCATGTCAGCTGGTTTATGTATGCTTTGCATAATGATTTTAATTGACTGATGGATACAATCAAATTGAAATTGATACGACTATGCGGCATAAACCACTCTACCATAGCTAACTGGAGCAGCTGCCAGTTGCCGGGTGGCTGATGGCTGTTGGCTGTTGGTTGGCGGTTTGAGTCTGGGACTTAGCTACTCTCGCTGCGCGACCAAAGCTGTCAGCACATCCAACAAGTCTATCAGTCAAGTATCAAAAACGTGTGTGTGTGACTCTGTTCCGCAGGGAACTTCAGCAGCCACGCCAGTTCAAGGCAAAAATCCACGGAAAGCAACCCAAAACACAGCAACGGCACCACAAAAACGAACCAAGCGCACTGGAGTGCAACTAAGTCAAGTTTTAGTTAGATATAACTCGCATTAACAGCGAACTGAAAATGCTCTGCAAAATTTAAGACAAATGTAATAAATATTTTGTTTTATTTCTAATGTTGAAGCATGGTAAATATTGGATATAAATTTTGTTTATTTAAATAAATTTTGTCCTTAATTCTCTTTAATAAATGTCAACAGTCGTTGTTCCTAGTATTTCTGCTTCATTTCAGCTGCTGTTGTTTTGGCAATAAAACTAGAAAAGAATAATAAATATATAATAAATCATTTTTAAGTAGTAAGAATATAAATTTTATATTATATTATATTAATCTAAAATATTTTATAAATAATACAACTATCATATAAATTATTAATGTTTCCAGCTTCTAAATATTTATTAATTAGAAAATTTTAAAAATGTAGAGAAAAACTAAACAAATATATATAAATATGTTTAAAATAAATATTTTTTTTAAATAGTAAAAATTTAAAAAAAAATATATATATATTAATTGGAAACATATTTTTTTATTTATTTTAATTTTTTATTATTAATTTTTTATTTTTTCAATTTGTATTTTTATTTTCTAGCGTATCTAGTTGAAATTGAATTAAATGCCCAGCTAAAGCTAAGTAAAAATAGTTGAAAAGTCAAGGTTGAAGATTATGTTTGTGCGACTTGACTGACCACAACACTTGATGATTTGTTAATTAAAACGTTAATTAAAACGAGTAATTTATAAATAGGCAAGCTTCATATAAACAGTAATTTAGAATGCTTATTCATTCAGTGAAGAGCAAATGTGACCAGGTACAAAGATGTCAGGGCCAAGCAAGAAAACGAAATGAAACTAAAAATAATTAATAAATAAAATAACTGAGAGTGGCATACGCAAACGCAGATTGCTTTCACTCTATATACGGACTTATATGAACATTTTGTTATTGTGCCTTAATTAAGCATTAATTCAGGCATTTAGAGTATGCGACTGTTAGCCACACTTTTATTATGCAATTCTCTCTTACTCTGGTTTTCTGTTTTCTTGTTTTTGTGTTTTGTATGCAAGCTATTAACGCTGTTGTTGCTTGATTTGTGGCACTCATTGTTGTTGCTCTCTCTGTTGTTGTTGTTGTTGCTGTTGCTTGTGCTTTTCGCGTTTTACTTGGCTGCGGTTCAACGCGTAAGCCCTGCCCGCCCGCAGATCCCTCTGCTCCTATTTGGCTTTCGCCTCTCGCGCATTTTCATCATCAACAATTTTTGGTACGGAAAACTTTCCCAAAAACTTTGTGCACATGCGAAAGGGTTTCGCATGCGTGCAGGTGCAGCTAAGTAGATATGTGTGCATGTGTATGTGCGACCAGTTTAGCTTAAGTTTTTAGCATACAGACGAAGTTTCACAAAAGACCAGCAGACAGACAGGCGGGGCTGCGTGCCAGGCACACCTTGAGGAGTTTTGTGCGGCTGCCACAAGTAGACATTGGTTAAAAACTTTTCAACTACCCACATACACACACACGCACACACACACACATATACATGCACATGCGTTTGAAAAATTATTATAACGCGCCACGTTGGCAACCTTTTCATATGCCAAAAACTTAGACAACGCTGCTACCGTTGCCGCCGCTGCTTCTGCTGCTGCTGCTGCTGCTACGGGTGTTGGCTGAAAGACTTGTATAGATATAAAATTATGCGCGTTTATTCGTAAATTAAGTGCTGGCTGTTGCTTTCTGAAAGTTGGCGAGGCGAAGGCAAGCAACCAACTAACTTGCCCTGCGGTTCGCTTCGTTTCCTTTCCACTCAAAGGGATTTGCGTTCGAGTGCATTTGGGTGCGTCGACCACGACCCAAGTCCCTTTCTTTAAACTGGCATTCTTACTGATTTCAAATATCTTTCAATCGTTGAATTATGAATTCATAGGGCCTAAGTGCTTGGTCTATCAATAGCCGAACAACATTTATCAACATTCTTTTTTTGATAAAAAAAACTTCATTTGTAGAAGTTGCGAGTCCATTGAACCCGAGGCACGTAAGCGGCTAAGGTAATAAAGCAAAGATAAGACCTAAATTGCATGACCAAATGCTTTGCATGCGGTAGCTCTGGGCTTTGGAGAGGAGCAGAGTTAGTGAGCTGTGCATGTGTTGTGTGCAGCCTATAAACCAAGCGTTTCACGTTAACTCAGCCAACATTCACCTGAAAACAAGCAGACTTTAAAGCAGACCTAAAAGCTGCACAAATAAGCAAAGTGAAACTGAAAAGAAGCCAAGGAAGAGAAACAAGTGTGGATAAGTTGGATTGAAGAAAGAAGTTTTAATATGAAACTTTGATTTTATATAGGTAGCTATTTGCTGTGACTGACGGACTGATTAGCAAATGGACCGACTAGCTAATTGCCTGTGGATAAGTCTGAGTCTGAGCAAGTTTTCAGTAAAATTAAAATTTATAATTTATAATTGAAGAACTTATTTATTAATAACTCAAACTTTGTTGATTGACTGATAAATCAATTCAAAGCATTTAATAATAATAGTTATTAATTTTAATTATTATTAAGAATTCATAAGACTTTTTTAAAGGAATTTGCAAGATATATAATATATAAATATTTAGAAAATGTAAGCTGAATTGGCTATACAATTTCAACATCTCAATAGTACATTTTATGAGCAGTAATACATATTTGAAATATTATTAATAATTCATAAATTGTAATGAAAATAGAATGCTAATAAAACTAACCTCATATATCCAGACAGATAGAGTTTCATTAGTTTTCAATCAAGCAACTGCAGCCAACTGCTGATAGACAGAGGGAGAGGAAGAGAGAGAGAGGAAGAGAGAGAGACACCAGGATACAGCAGCACACATGCCTTTCACTCTACGGCTTGGGTAGCTGCTACCTAGCAGCTACCTAGGCAACATTCAGCTGTGGATGCCACAGCCACAGCCACTGGCACATTATTGGCAGCAGCAGCAGCAGCAGGCGGCAGCAGGAGGCAACGGCATCAGGAGTCGGGTAACATGGCCACGTCGGACTGAGCAACGCTTTGAAGCGCGCTAAAAATTTCAGATTTTCAGAACATAACATTTTACGGTTTTACGGTTCATTGCCACATGCAGGAAAGTGAAAGATACATGCATATATGTATATATAGATATAGATATATATATATATATATATATATATATATATATATATATATATATATATATATATATATATATATATATATATATATATATATATATATAGTTATATACATGTGTGTGTTGTTGGCATATGAAAGCGATACACTCGTTTGCTCACTTTTTGGAAAATCGCTTGAAAATCGTTTGAAGCGCCGTTCGACAGCAACGCGTGGGATGGCTGAGCTGCAGTGAAGGGAGCCCGGCTTAACTTTTGGGCTTTCATTGCTTTTGCTTCTGCTGAGCTTCAACAAAATATTTTAAGTAGTTTAGAAAGTCTCTCTGTGTGTGTGTGTGTGTGGATAGCTCACATATCAGTAACGCGCAAAAAAGAAAAAACCTAAAGGTTTGGAAAATTTAACAGCCGCATCGATGTCTCTTTTATGTGTGTGTATGTGTGGGCGTGTGAGCGTGCCTATGTGTATGGGTGTATCTGGCTATCTGTGTGTTTGTGTGTGTTAACTTTTTGCTTTTAAATCGTTCATGCAACTTTTGCTGCAGTCTTTGTGCGCTGATGCTCGTAACTTTTCGATTTTTAGCTATAAGCAAATGCGATTTTCTCACTTTCATTAACTTTCACCATTTTGGAACTATCAAATTTGTTTAATATTTATGTATGTCCTTAATATACATGTAATTTAGTTAAGCTGCGCTTTATGTTCCTGTTTTGCATTGATAATTGAAAATCG
Organism: Drosophila anceps; assembly: GCA_035045945.1. Lineage (NCBI taxonomy): Eukaryota > Metazoa > Arthropoda > Insecta > Diptera > Drosophilidae > Drosophila > Drosophila anceps. The sequence goes on from JAWNON010000190.1 coordinate 5,050,670, forward strand.
TTTTGATTTGTAATTCATTTATCTCTTTAAATCTATATACTTACTGATATTTATTTCAGATATTAGCTTGAGTGAGCAGTGAACTGAGGGCAGAGGTTCATACACTGCTCCAAAAACTTATTAAAATTACTCTCCAACTCTTGTCAAGAACTTCCTCAGCAAAAATTTTAAAGCTCAGCTGTAATGATTCTAGAGTCAACATATGCTGTGCACTAAGACATTATAATTATGTTTTGACTCTCAGTTTATTTCTTCATGTGAAATTCCTGCACCTTTTGCAACTTCTCATAAGTAGCTGATCTAGTCAATGCGCTAGCAACTTTAAGCAGCTTACTTTCAGCTGTAAAACTACTGCGACTGTCTGTGCTGCAACTTTGTGGCATTCAGGCAGATCCGCTCCCGCACACTTCCTATCTGGAGTGGGCGTCTGAGAAGTGCACTTATGTGTGGAGTCAAAGTCGGGCAGCCGAAAATAAAAAATAAAAAAAAGAAAATGTCGACACAGAGAGAAAGAGAGGGGGACAAAGAGAGAGAGAGAGAGAGAGAGAGAGACAGTGAGTAGGCCACTTGACAGCCACAAAGCGGCGCTGGCTTGTCACCCGGTTCTCTCTCGGTCAAAGCATTGCGCGCCAAGTGCCCCTCCAGAGCAGAGCAGTTAAGCAGAGCACAGCCGATGCCATAAATGTTGCAACTTGCACTGCAGGCAACTTGCACCATGCCACGCCAGGCCGAGCGACACCCCCAACCGCCCACCATCGCTGTGCAAAGTGTTTAAGCGTGAAAGCAAGTGGCAAACAGGCAAACAAGCAAACGTTTGCCATTTTTGTCTCGTACTCTGTGCGGCATTTTAGCGAGTGTCTTCTTCCAGTTTCAGGCAATTTCACAGCAATTTAAGTTTTTTGCCTTTGTGTGTGTTTAAGCAACACTTCAATTAAAGAGCAGCTAGCCAAAACTATGTCAACCATGGCCGAACAGGATGTGCATCTCAATTTGGCCAACACTCGGCTGCTCGCCACTTTCACAAGGTGATTAAACTCATTTGCTGTAGCTCTAAGCACTAAGCCATAGATTCTAAAGAAAAATGCTGCCTATTCCGTTTAGCAAGAACAACAAGCAGCAATTGTCACCGCTCGGAAGTGCCAGACTAGCAGATACCCTGAAATCTGATGTAGCTCGATGTCTGTTGTAATCCTAAAGTTGAATCTACTTTAAGAATCAGTGAGATATGCCTGAAAAACTCAAGTCTGATATGGATTTAAATTTTTTTTTCACATAAATTAAGATGTTATCAACGATTTGAAATAAACTAGAGCTGCGCTTGCTATGAGAGGACCTAAGTAGTCTTCCAGTCTACTGCTCTCATAGTCATTGGCACAGAGAGACAGATGCAGATAGACAGAAGCATCTGCCTTAAACATACACTTGAACCAAAAACCAATATTCCCCATTTACTCATTTTCAATTGGCTGCAGAGTATAAAAACAACAACAACAACACCAACAACTGGCAGTTGCAATAAATTTTGGCAGCAAGCAAAAATAGTTTACAGCAGCGCATTCAGCACGAAGCAAATTGTAGCCAGGTGCTCTATCTCTGTGTACAGGTGTGTGTACACGTAGGTATATGTGTATGTGTGTGTGTGTGGGTGTGTGTGTGTGTTTGTCTGTTGTGCTTGCCACACATGAACAGGTGCGCTTTATGGTTGACTTCAACTTTTGCTACCTTTCGCCTCCGACCGCCTTCGACTGTCATAAAATTGCTTTTTGCCATAACAACAACAACAATGACGACAACAACAACAACAACAATTTCTTATGATTTATTATTTTTCAATGTGCTTTGTGGCTTGGCTTAAGCCTTTCATTTCTCTCTTTTTTCATTCTTTTGCTCCACTTTGGTTGGCAGCGCAATTTTGTCACATTTATTAACTGATGGATTGGGTGTAGCTCGACCAACAAACTTTCATATTGAACCTGTTCAGCTGCTCCGCATATACCCTGTAAATTATTAATCAATTCATTGTAATAGATTTGTTTGCTGGGCAATGTTTTAAGAATTAGTTAAGAAAATTTATATTGTTATTACTTAGGTATAATAAATGAAATAAATAATAATAAAAATTTCTTTAATGTACTTTTGTATTTTTAAAAACTTCTAAAGGCTCTGCTCCATTTCGTACTTCCTCGTAGCTCATATTCACATTTATATAGCAAAATCTTCTTCACTCTATCATAAAGAAAATATTATATTAATTTATAGATTTTATATAAAATATATATTTAATTTTTTTTATTATTTTTACGACTGTACATATTTTTTAAAAAAATTAATACAGAATATATTTTATATAAGACTTAAATAAAGTTTAGTTTTTAAATAAAACAATATAATATATATCTCTAACATTTATCGATTAATCTTTGCCTCTTCAATCTACCCACTTCCTTTATTTTTTGCTGCTTTCACATTTCCTAGAGTATTTACTTAGCTGTCCTATTCACCAATTTGTGCATGATATATATATATATGTATATATATATTTTTTTTCTTCGAGTTCGCTGCTGTTGTTCAGGTAGTTGGTCATCGATGCCCATTAAACATTTAATGTGCTGGCCAATAAGAAACTTTTGCGCTTAGCCCGGCTTAAACGAAGAGTTTGGCGCTGCTGGCATGCGTGTTTATATACATATAGTATATATATCTATATATACATATGTGTTTGTGTGTGTATTGGGTAGATATATGTATAATTAATTACTCTTTGGAAACTTTGACACATTTAATTATTATTTTATTAGTTTGACTATTAACTGGCGGCAGATCGTGTGGGCGCGTCTCTGCTGCGTCGCCACATAGTGTGGCCATAAATATTTAAGACAGCTTTGGTGCGCCATAGCCAGTGCTCACTGTAATTTGCTGTAGCTAACTGGCAAAGATTTAACTTTGCTTTTCGTTTGCTTGCCTGAGCTATAGCTCAAATCTGTATCAGTCTATGGCATTAGTCTTTGGTTTTGCCAAATGCATTTAATTGTTGTCATAAAGTTTTAAGATACACACACATATACACATACACACACACACACACACACACACACACACGCTTAAGCTTAGGTACACATTCGTTTGCTTTACTTTGCTTTGCTTTGATTTTCATTTCATTTCATTTTCTTTTAGAAAAGTTTTTTGTGTACTTTTGGCAAATCGAAATCGACTCGAAGAACTGCTGCCAAATCTTGTAAAATCCTTTTCGGCATCAAAACTAACTAAAATGAAAAGAAAAAAACTTTTACAGCAAATGAAGTTGCATCTAAGGCCAGCTAAAGCTCACTCAAATCTTGTCTGTCAGCTGCTGTGACGTACTTTTGCGACTGCAATTAAATATGCTGCAAAAGTTTGTTTATGCTCAAAAATCGATGGCTAAATTGTTGCAAAGTTGTTTTGTTGTGCATTCAATTTGCTTGCCATATGCAGCTGCTGCTGTTGCTATTGCTGTGCTGGCAGCTGTGTGGCAAGTGTGGCTTATGCAGAAGCATTAACAAACAGCCGGCGAAAGGGCATCTGCATTTTTAACAGCATATTTTAATGGCTGATTTTTAACATCAGCTCGGCGCACTTATTGACAGCTGCGACAGCCTGTGACACAGCCCACTTCATCCCTCTCTCTCTCTCTCTTTCCCTCTAGCACACTCTTACTCACTCTCTCTCTCTCTCTGTCTCCGCTTTGATGCATATGTCATGCGATACACGCAACGATACAAAATTTATTTGCAACGCGCCTGTCATGCTCCCTCTCACACATACGCTCTGTACATATAGATTGATATACATATATGTATATAAAAACCGTAGTCGAGCAGCAGAAGCGCTGGCATAAAAAATGTTTAATTTAATTTCTTGTCGCAAAAAAATGCGAGTGCCGCGATATTTTTCGTTTTGCGTTTGGCAACTGCTGTGCCAACATAAAATGCTTAAACAATTTTTATAGGTAAATATCGAATGGAACGGGAGCACAGGAGCCAAGTTAAGCTGATGCTGTGCTAATCGACGAACGTCAACTTTGATTGAATTTCAACATGAAAAATCACGCACTTTGACCGCATGATTGATTAAGCTCCACTCAACTTGACAATTAACTGACAAATAGATTAAAACTAGGTTAACCCAGCGGTAAGTGAAGCCAAACGAGAAGCGCTTAAATATTCAGATGAACTGTACATTATGGCTGTCAAAAGTAACTGTAGGACGGCCTTTTTTGTGATTATCAGTGGGAGGTGAGTTGACTTCATATGCCATAGAGTTTGTTGTGCCGTCGAGTCTTATCATGTTTCGATGTGCGTTTTATGGTGTTCGCTCGCTTATCGCGAGCAAATGACTGTGCCCGTCGCACTCTTCGACAATATATGTATAAATTATAGACAAATTGCAGAGCTGTCGACACGCTGCTCTATTCCAATGACATTCTCATTCTAATATGCTCGTGCCATGAATGTCGGCCTATCAGGATCAGACTACTGAGCTGAGACAATGAAGAAGCATGTGAGCAAGAGTGACTGAGTGAAACGCCATGAATAAAAACTCATTTTTCTTGCACTCTTAGAATTATAAATAGTACTTATCGTGATAGCTCATTGCTAAGCTCATGTTGATTTTTACTTATAATTATTTGGGAGCTATGACTTCTCTTCTGTAGAATAGAGACCTTGCAGCTCTTATGTAAATTTCTATAATGTTTGCTATAACTCTTAAAATTATAGTTAATTATCTAATTATCTATTTAAATTGATATATTTACTATAACTATATTTAAATGCTCATTTATTTAGACATTAAATGAAACCTGACCGTATATGACTTTTCTAGTATAGTGTTTGAGTTGTGGATGAGTGTTTGAGAATGTAAAATTATTATTTACATATTTATTAATAGATCAGTGATTTATTTATTATCAAATATATTAATATTTTTGTTATTATTATATATAATTCACTACTAAAAGTATTATAAAATATTTTATATATTTTATATCGCCATATCTTAGTAGAGATTTATCTATTTACACCTTTACACTGCGCTTAGTACTTTTGCAAGCAACAATAGATTTTAATGGCACTTCATTCTGCTGCTCGCTGAACCTAAACTATATTTAATTCTAGCCTAAGCTCTTGAGCATTTGATTATGCATTGCTCATTGTAATTATGCGCAATGGCGGACAATCATAATTATATGGAGCATATGCGGCACTCGACACTCATCATGTGGAACAGTTTGATCTTAATGTAAATTTGCATTTTATTGCATGGTAATTAAGTGACAAAGAAGTGAATATGCAACAAATGTTTTCAATTGCATAAAACGCTGCACGTACAAAATCATATGAGTGTGTGAATATGTGTGTGTGTGTCTGTGTGAATGTGTGTGTGAATGTGTGTGTGTGTGTGTGTTAGAGCCACTAAATAAACAATATGCTCGCAATGGGCTTTAATTTATACAATAAACACACAAATTGGGGCATATAATGGGTGCAAAACACACACACACACAGATGAAGAGAGTCATAGAAAGAGAAAGAGAGTGAGAGAGAGGGAGAGACAGAGAGAGGTAGATGGAGAGGGACAGCAGACAGCGCACATTATTGACTCACCCCGATCCACCACAAATTGCCTCTGGCACACGCACACTACGTGACCCATTGCCATTGACTATGTGTATGTGTGAGTGCTTTGTTTGCGCTGCGGCCAAATCAATTAAAAATTACGCATACGCACTGTAAATATTTGGCACGCACAGCGCCATTTGCACAACGTGCGCAAAATATTTGCTAATTTTTGAAGCATTTTTCGATAATTAAAGCGCATTCGGAACATTTGATTTATGATCAAGTTGGCTCTCAACCACGACGCGTTGCATATGTGTCGAAGCAATGATTATAGCCAGCAAAGATATTTGTGTTGCTTATGTGGATTCATGACTTTGAATTTGTTAATTTTTGCATGGCAATAATGGGGTCAAATGAAGTTTGAGTAGTGAATAAGTAGACCTTTTTGAACTCCTTCAAACTACTTACATTAATAAGTTCTGCACTAAGTTGCGGCTTCTTCGCTCTGATGACGGACTGTCTCGAGTTTCAAATTGCTATAATGCTATATGCGAAAGTATAATGAGACTACGCTAACATGCTTTTTTTTACTTCATTATTCACTGCATTCTTTTACTTCTCCTACGTACAATGTTGTAATTTAAATGCCTTATCACTTTCTTTAATTTGACAGTCTCTAAGTTGACCATCTGATTATCGAAACCTGCGAAACCTCTTGAACTAGTATGAAGTCCTTCTATTGATTGATAGAAAAAATTAAAGAAAAGCGTTAGAGAAAATAAAAATATAGGCTTAGTTTTTAAATCCGAATTTTTTCTACTTATAATAGCAATAATCCAATCCAAAGTCTATCAACTCCACCAGAATCTTAGCCAAGTTTAAGTCAATCAGTTGCCAGAGAAAAAGTAGGTAAGAAAAGGTTCGCATAAATTGTGGAATGCCTTGTTTACATACATAATGTGCCGGCTGGCACGCAGTTTGTATGCATCAAAGATTGATTTAATGTTAATTAAAGGGAAATTGTTTGCTCTGCAGAATGTGTACAAATATTTTTTCTACTCAACTGTGACATGTGAAATGAATCTCTGTGCTCCGTGGCACAAAAGTTTCGCTCACTGGCAGCAAAGTAAACACAAAGCGTAGTCAAGTTGGTTGCAAGTAGTAGCGAAACTTTGTCCGTGGTGCAACATCAACTAGCAATAACAACAACAACGCAACTTTAGGTGTTGGAATGCGACTTAGTCCCGCTCCCTAACTCTCTCTCTCTCTCTCTCTCTCTCTCTCTCTCTCTCTCTGTGTCTTCCTTTCTCTAGCTGTATCTATATACGCGCTTGTTTGTGGGGTATGTCACAACTTTTGCTTGTCTGTTTGTCTGACTGCGAGTCACTGTCTCTCCGAGTATCTAACTGTGCGCGTCTGTCTGTCTGTCTTTCTTTTACTCTGGCTGTCTTCCAGTCCGTGTCTGCGTCAGCGTGTATGCTGTTGCTGCCGCAAAAGTTTAAGGCAAATATGCAACGCGCTCGCAAAGCTCGTGGCATGCAGCAAACATCAACAACATCTTTTTTTTCTGCTGCTTGCTACCAAAAACCAACAAGGAGTATAAATGTTAACAGAGCTTAGAGCAACTAGCCTAATACACTTTAATTTAGTACATTTTTTTTAGGTTTAAATTTAAGTGAAATAAATTTTTAAGCCAATTTTCAACTTTTCTAAAGAAGTTAAAAAGAGGTTAAATTTTTAAAATAAATACTGTAAAAAATTAAATATACATTTTAACCAAGAGCTAAAGTTCATTTGTATAAAAAATAAATTTATACAAATACTTTCAAATGTAAATTTTTATTTATTTATGGCAAACAATTTAAACAAGTTCTTTTGACTTTGATAAATATGTATAAATTAATATTACAATTTAAAAGGGATTTATTTAAATTTAAAATAAATTATAATATTTCTTAGAATTTCAGTAATTTTAAAAAATTTTTAATAAAAATAAAAAATTAGTTCACATAGTATAACAAAGAAAATAAATTATATTAATTGCGTTTTATTATAGTATATAATGTATTATTATTTTTAAATAATTATAAAACATTGTTAACTATACAATCCACATATTTGGAGATAAATTTTAAATATTATAGTAAATATATTGTAGTATATATACTTAAAGTTATCAAAACTAAAATTCTTTGCAGAAGAAAACAAATTTATTTAAAATTTAAATCTTCAATATATATTTTATTTATCTTATTTTTTGAGCAATTAAAATTTGTGAGATATTCGTAAACGAATATTTATTAAATTCTTTTCAGCGAGCTAAGCCTGTTAGCGCCAGTTGTCTGCGCTTTGGTTTTCATAGGGCATTGTGGAACGGAAAATGAACTTGTGCATTTATCTTGACGCAGACAGAGCCAAGTTTGGCTGATTGCAGCCACACAGCGGGACAATCGCAGCGGCACAGAGAGACGTGCAATATTTTTAGTGACATTTATATCTGCTCTAGCATAACCCCAGCCTCCTTTCTCCTTTGGCATTTAAAAATTTATGCAATAAAGTTAGTTGCCAGGGACTATGTGTGCGTGTGCAGCCGAGTGTGTGTGTGCGTGTGTGTGAATGAGCTTATAAGTTTGCCGGGCAATGTTTGAAGGTCAAGTTGAGCCTTGGGAGGCAACGCCTTGGGTTTTTAGCTGAGTACAACTGGAGAATTGGGGCAGGGCCATGACTTGGACTTGGTGAGCGCGGCCACTAGCAAATAAATCAGCAACACTTGACAGACGCACTGAAGTTACTAATTTAATTTACATTTTTAATTTATTTTTTTGTGCGCCTGTCAAGTGAATAAGTAATGAATTTACAACTTCTCAAGAATTTCAAATTAAAAACAATAACACAAAATGGGTACGGCCAGTAGCGCCACCCACACCTTATTCCAATGGCCGTGGACCGACGGAAACGCAAACGCAGCCTGTGCTAAATTAGAGAAGCGGCAAAAACAAGAAGCAGGTGCGTTTGCATATTCATCTCGCTCGCTTCTCGTTTTCTTTCAACGCAAATGACTAATTAAAAACTGTAGTGGGCGTGGCAGCAGCAGCTGTATTACATAAAACAGTCAGCAGCCAGCTTGCAAAATGAGAATCAGCGCAGCTTCGCTCAAGCCCCCGTCGCCATCTCGAGCGTAGCTTAAAGTCTTGACTTTAAGCTCACGCCGAAAAGAATGCTACGGTCTTTTTTTCTCTTCTGTTGGTCAGCTCGCTGTTTGCGTTCGGCGCAATCATTGCGCACTCCCTGGTTTCTGTCATTTGCACCTCTTACATTTGCAAAAATGTCGGCCACAGTCTCATGCATATGCAAATTGCATTTGCGCTGCACCGAGCAGTCCAACCACCCCCCCAACCCCCATCCCCCACTTACACACACACACCTGATGCAGCTGCGCTGGCTGAAGCCGGAGAAACTGCCAACTGACGACCAGTGCCCAGTGCAAGGGCAAGGCGCTGCATTATCTCTCTCTATCTCTCTCTGTCTATACCTCTCTCTCTCTCTCTCTCTCTCATTCTGTGTGTCTGTGTGGGTAGATGCGTGCCAAAAGTCACGCCGAATGACAAATCAGAGTCAGTGTGTGTGCTGTGTGTTTGCTGTGCTTGTTGGCTGATTCCCATTGCAGATTAGCGCTGGGGAATAACACGTCTAAGTATCTGGGGACGCAGCGAAGTGTGACTTGCTACATACATGAGTTCGAGCATGTGTATTTGGCTTCTCTCTTTTCTGATTCCCATTTGCACTATTGCAACGAGCTATGTAAGAGCTGATGCCGTAATTAGACCATTAGTTAATGAATTAATTATCAACAGTTTTGTGCTTGCTGCAAGATTATTCTCCATTTTTTTTTTTCGATTTCTGCTAACCTACAATCTCTTCAGACGGCAGGAGTGACAACTTCTTTTATTGATGATTAATTGTTTTGGGAATATAAAACATTAAAACATATCAGTACTTTGAGCACATTTATTTCCCATGAGCTTTGGCTAAATTGTTTCACTTAGCTGCTTATATGCTTATCAGAGTGTCACACTTTATTTGCAGGTATTATGGGCATAAGTTAACGATCTAGCTGTTAAGTGTATAAGCTTATAATAGTATAAGCACAAAAGTCATTGGCCGTAATGTTGAGCGTCAATTATTCCGCATATGCCGCGTTGCCTGCATCGCCCCCGCATGTAGCAATTAGTTGTGAAGAGCCGCGAGTCAAACGACTTCACTTGACCTTCTCGAGTATAATTGAAGTGCTACGGCTGCCATTTGGTAGCCTAAAAAAACACTCACACACATACACACACACACACACACACACACAACCCCTTCGAAACTTGTTAAGCACTTGCTGTTCTTTTTTTACGCTTTTTGTTTTTAACAGACTGCAGCTTCACAGCGAAATAAAAAACAAAACCGAAGCAGCAGAAGGTGAGCAACAAAGCAGCAGAAAGCAAAGCGTAAAAATTAACTTTGTTAAAAAAAAGTACGCACTTTTGTGAGATTTTTCTGCTCAAATGTCCATTGAGCGAAAAGCAAAAAAAAGGCCAAAACGAAAAAGTTACACAAAAACAAAAATAAAATAACAGAAGTGAAAAAAAGAAAATGTTACACAAAATGAAAATTAAACGATGCTTAAAATTACTTTTTCGTCAAACTCTTTACGCGTTTACCCCAGCTTTTGCCGCGACTGCTGCGGGTGGTTGTTGTCGCCGGGTCAGTGAGAAATTTGTTTGCCAACGATTTGACTGTTGTTGTAGCTTGTTGGCTTTAGCGTGGAGACAATAGCATTCAGGTAAAAAAAAAGGAAAAAAGTTTATAAAAAATGTAGAAAAAAATAACTCTGGCTACTGTAACAAATTATGTTATTTGGTTTTCATTTTCAAAGGTTTATTTTCTTTAACTTAATTGCATTTTTTAATTAAATGAATGAAAGCGCAAAGAGAGAAAGAGAGAGAGCAAGAGTGAGCGAGATATAGCGAGAGAGTGGAAGCTAGCTGAGCTGCTGCTATTGGGGCCGAAGGACATTAAAATGTTAATGAAGCCGCATTAACATATGACGGTCATAAAAAGGTATTAGCCAGCACACACACACACACACACACACATGTACAAATAATGCTTGCATTTAGTTGTACGCGCAGTTAAGCCAAACACACACTCCCACACATACACACACTCAGCTGCACACCCACAATTGTACTCACCTGCTGACCGCATAGCTCTGTCGACGCTTTTGCCGTTTGCCGCATAATCCCCTCACAGCAAGCCCCACACACACTCGCACACACATGCTGACAGACTTACTTATGTCTAAGTCCAAATGCCATAAGGTGCGAATAAAAGTTGAGCTGAGCACTAGCTGCTGCTACTGCTGCTACTATGGCATACCAGCTTAGTCCTGGCCATTAGCCACAACGGACGGTTCAGTGCCTACAGCTCAGATCCTTCAACGCCGATTGCGCTCATCCAAAATTAAGCTGCACCTTTTAAAGCTCATGCAAAGTAAGTTTATAGCTATTAAAAGTTGGATAACCCACTTAACATTTCATAGATTAAAGCCGTATCCAAAAAGCATCTGAAGGCTTAAATCATCATGATTAAGTAACTATTTGGAAATGAGTCTGTACTTAGATTTCAAGCTTTGCCAGTTCGAGGTATTCACTAATATATGGATATAATATTTAAAATCTCTTTTATTTAACATAATTTGTTGGCAACTAGCGAAACCCTCCTCGCCTGCACGCATATGTAAGTAATTCACAATTGAATTAGTTACCATTTGTTTCTCTCTCTTATATAATGTTTCGTTGTTTCATGGCTTTAGCTGCGGGCCAAGTTAATTTGGTGTTTTTGCTAAGCCAAATACGTGTGTGGGCAGAGCGCGCACTAAAAACTGACTTAGCTCATGCCTGGCTAACTGCATGTATATTTATATGTTAGCGCACATAAATTTAGAGACCGGAGACCTGCGGCCAGAGAGACCTTGCACCCATGCTCGCAGCACCCAGGAAGCGTTTACATTTTTATGCATATAAAATGCTGAGCCAAGCACCGCTAATAAGTTGGCTCTGACGAACAAAGCGTTCGCCTTGGCCCCACCTGCTGCATCGTTCCGGCTCTCTCCTAGTTTGCCATGCCCACCGGCGGCATACATTTCACGCATTTTGATATGCAAACAAATGCACTGAATAAAGCAGCCGCATGCCACAAAAGGTGGCTGGATAAGAGAAGAGGAAGAAAGAAACCAAACAAGCGAACGAAAAATAGTGGTGAAAATAGAAGAAATGAAAATTTCAAAATTTTTCACGTTAAAACAAAGGAACAATTTAACAAAAAGCAAATGGCGGAGGCTAAGGCCGAGGCAGAGGCAGATGCAGAGGCAGAGGCAGGTAAGCAGCTAAATGCAAACAGGTGAATGCAACTGCAACTGCTGAATATGGGCAGCATAATGCATACATATGCATGCTTACTTACAAATATAATATATATATATATATATATATATATATATATACATAATTCAGTCGAGTTGTTTATTAAAAGTACAAACAAAAGGAAGACTAGGACGACAGGCAGCGGCAGCGGGCCAGGGCAACAAAGACGTGAAAGCAGCTGCAACTTTTTAGTGCAAATTTTATAATTTATGCTCGTAAATGTGCAGAGTGTATAAAGAATGCATGCATAGCTGATGGATATATGGAAAACGTGACATCAAGACGGCAGCAAAGAGCGAGGCAGGAGTATAAAGCCGAAAGATACCCTGTAGATAGGTTAAGACACGGATACAGCTACAGATACAGATGCATATACGGAGACACGCTCTTTCTAAAAATCAATATACCCTCCTGAGCTCATCAAAACTGGGTCACAATATCTTATGACGTCTCACATGTAGAAGAAGCAGCGCATTAGAAAGAGAAACAAGCAAACGGAATGCGATTGTATTATAAAGGCTTAGAAAGAGAGAGCGAACGTTGTTTGGGTTACTAAGAAACAATTTTAATTTCTTTGTCAACCTATTCAACACTTCGTTATGCAACTGGCAGCAATATATATGTATATATATAAATAGGTTTTGTATCTTTTGCCATAAATGGAAACTTCTAAGCAAGGCTAAGTCTTGTGTAATAAGTGCAGCTTAAGTGGCACATGTGTTGGGTATTATGTGCAGCATTATGCAATGTATCTTTGATGGCGATTCAAAGGAAATCAATAGCTGCAGGTAAACAATAACAGCAAAGTTGAGTCGCTGTGAGCACACGGACACGAAACGTGCCATCGAAGACATAAACAAACTATTGTATTTTAACACCTAACAAGTTAAATCAATTGTTTTTGCTTGTCTCTTTTGTGTGTAGCTAGGCAACAAGGACGAGTTTGAAATGCCTTTGGCAGGATTTGCAACTCCTGCCAACTCAACTTTTACTTTCAGCTTCAACTGGCCACTTTCAATCAGCTGGGTTTGTTCACCTGTTGACTGCGGCCCTGCTCATCCCAAGCCTGTTAGTCGAATTCATTACGAAAACGAAAAAAATAACTTGACAGCAGGCAGTCAAATGAAAAGGGAAAGACGGTACGACCTGTGACTTGCGCCGGCAACAAATTAAAAGCCATAAAAGGCATCAAATTATGTGAGGCATTTGGTTGTTGCGCTTAAATGGCCCACAAAGCCACAGTCAGGCAGGCAGGCAGGCAGGCAGGCAGGCAGCGAGGCAGCAAGCCAACGAGGCAGTCAGCCAGCTTGTCAGGCCTATTTGTTAACCCCAGCGCGCCGGCAAACAAAGTTTTTCAATTTCTGTCGCATAATAAGCGTCAGAAAGTCCTCCCCTAGACCTGGCTCCATATTCAGCAGCGAGTCATCATAGCAAAATGAAATTATGAATGTGCGTTGGCACAACCGCACCCCAGACGCTCCTCACACACACACACACACACACACACACACACACACACACACACACACACACCCACAGCCACGACCACACACACACACACATGCACACTTGCACCTGGCACCACTTGCTGTATTTTTTGTGTGTGCTCATTTTTCTGTCAAGGTGTCATAAATGACGCGTCGCAGAAGGAGACGCCGAGCCGTCGCATGCGTGTAAGCAAAATAAATGAGGCTCGGCACTGTCAGCCCCAACAAAAGCCAAATGAATGACACAAGCCACAGAGCAACAGCTCCCAAAAAAAAAGAAAAAACAAAAAAAATACTCAAATAAAACAGAAGAGCCAAAAAGAAAAATAAACAAAGCCATAAAGCAAAGTGACAGGAAGATACCCTGTAGAAAATCATAAAGTAATGCAAAGAAAAGTGGAAGGGGAAAAGAGTAGAGAAGAGAATAAAAGGAAGACATCATTTGTTCATTCCTTTACAGGGTATTCAAACACACACACATAGACCACACACATACATAGACACTCATACACTCATACTCAGTTCTCTTTATAGCATTATTTGCATGCGCTCAAAAGTGAGGGCCAACATTATTCATGTGGCCAAAACAAAAAGCAGTCGAAAGTAAATTTAATTAAAGAAATTCACTCAGCAAATTCAAGTGTCTTCAGCACATTCAAGTGTCCTACATGGCGCTTTATCACATTAAATACGTTTTTTTCCGTAATTTGAGTGCTTCTGTCACGTGGCTTTGCCTCAAGACCAAATGCTTCTTTTCGCTGACTATTTTAACTGACAATTGCGACTAATTTGCTCTGGACTGACGCCCAATAAATCTCCATGCACAAATCAACTGAACAAGTGGCCCGCCCTCCCGCTGGCTCCAGGCACGCCCTATTCATGTGGCAGCAGAAGAAGCCATCTGCAACTAGAAACTACAATCGCAACGTCCTCGGCACTGCAAAGAAATGTAATTTGATGTAATTGAAACCATTTTCGTGTTAATTAAACTCTTCTTTTTATTTTTGTTGTCTACCTATCTCCCTCTCTCTCTCTCTCTCTCTCTCTCTCTCTCTGCCTGTCTCATTCTGCCATTCTCTGTGTATCTCGCCTTCTTTCGCTCTAGTAGCCCGGACTTAAAGCATTTTACACTTGCCATTAACGTGACAGCCGCAATGAAAACAAAGACGCGGCCCAAGCACAAGTCATCGCCCACGGCACCGAGTGGGAGGCACTGAGATGTGGGGCGTGGCATTTGAGTTGGGTCCTTCGTTGCCCAGTGCAGTCATTAAAATGGATTTCTTTTTGAGCGCACACACCACGCGCCGATGTCCTTTGATAAAGGGTTCTTCGACGACTACGCACTCGAGCGCACTGTGATTCGCCACTAAATGAGTATTTAGAATGAGTATTTAGACCGAGTATTTTGAATAACAAGCATTTACTTGTACACAATTTGCTGTCACTTGAGCTTATGTTGTAGCTGTAAAATGAAAAGTCACAGACCAATGCTAAAAGTTAAAGTCAACTAATTACAGGAACGACTGAATGGAGCTGTATACAGATCGAAATGTGTTTAAAGTTCTAAAGTAAAAGTATTGAATAGTCTGATACAGACATATAATAAATATGTACGTGTTTAATATTTGATTTCGTTCTTGATTTCTTATTTCTACTTTACCAATTTATTGATCACTTAAAAGCCTAATAGAAATGAAGCTGTAAGTGAAGGCAAGGTATCTATGTAGGTATATCTATCTATATTTATTCTAGCTATATATTTATTTATATTGAAATTAATCCTTACGTTTAAAAACAATTTATTTTTCATATCTAAAAATAAAAAAAATTAGTAATTTTTAGTTTTTAAACTGTGTTTTATAAATATAAATAAATATAATTAATTTTTCGTTATTCACCTATGAAAAAGAAAGAAATATATGCTTCCCTCTCCCATTCTCCATTCTCCCTTCTCTCTCTCTCTCTCTCTCTCTCTCTCTCTCTCTCTCTCTCTCTATCTCTCTCTCTTTTTAACGTCAGTTTGTGCTCGTAGAGTTGAATCTTCTAATTTCGCTTATCGCAACAAATTTTCTAAAGTTTCAATACACTCGACTACGCTTGGGGACAGTCTGAAGGGTTTTCTAGGTATTGTTGCCGTTGCCGAGTCTGCTGCGCATCCATTATTGACACATTAATCAAACAATGGACAAGTACTTTCAATTTATATTGCCGCGACGCGGCGTCATTCAGTTTTTAAGCTTTGCATTTATAAAACAGTAGCAGACAATGTGCAGACAGGGAGAGAGGGAAAGAGAGAGCGTAAAAGGGAACAATAGTTGACCACTTCAGTAAAGCAGCAGCAGCAGAAAAAAATACAATTACAAACACACACACACACGCACACACACACACACACACATACACACACAGACAATGAATGCAGTTTGACCCCTGGCAGTTGGAGTTAAAGTCTTTCGTACTGGGCCAACTTTGTGCGCTGTGTGCGGTTCGTAGTCGCTCATTAGCTTTCATTATAAATATTGACTGGCCGACTGGGCTAAAGTGTTTGACTGACAGCCGGGCAGACAGAGAGACAGTCAGTCTGACAGCCAAAGAGCCACATAGATAGACAGCGCAGTGGGCGGTGAGTTGGGTGCATATGACAAATTAGGTTGATTGCTTTGGGAGCATCGGCGTCGGCATCGACTTTGGCATCGGCATCAGCATGGAAGGACGGTGCTACGACGGCTGTCAGCAGCGCGTTGCCGCTTTTCAATTAAGCAACTCGTAATGTACTTTTCATTTAATTTGATTCATCTACGCTGATAACAACAGCTGGCCAGGTCATTTGCATTTCAGCGAAACAAATAAATAAATATAAAAAAAAATAACAAAAATTTATAGATTTTTTTTTTATATAGAGAAAGAAAAGGCAAGCGGAGCATAAAATTACAATTGCTTTGCATATTTTTCAGCGCTCGCGCATAACTTGAGGCGCTGACGGCGAAAAATAGCAACAAAAGCCACATACTTTCAGCTTAATAGTCATAAATTTGCTTTGGTCCCACCTAGTGGCCAGGCCCCCCGCTCGCCGTTTGGCATGCCAACGTCTTTGCACTGCGGACGACCTCATTTCACAAAAATTGTTTCGCTTTGCTTTTGCATTGTGTTGCGCTGTATGTTGGGGCTCCATCTTCCTCATTTTTTTGCATTACTTTTCTATTCGCACTGAAATTTAACGCCACATATTTTGCATTTGCACATTCATCACATCGCTTTGCATCGCATCGCATCGCATCGCATTGCATTTCAATTTGCAGTCGGCTCGGACGCCCGCCTCTGTTTGTGAACCTTACACTCGCCTAATCATCTATTAAACAACAATTATTTACTGTTTGTGCCTGGCTTTAAATCATTTAACATTCGCTCGGGGGTGTTTATAATTGTTGTCGCTGCTCTGCCACGCCCATCAATTGCCCTAACAAATTATGCACAAATTGAATGCGTAAATTTTATCACATAAATCTGAAATGTTCTATGAATGTTCAGCAATGTTTATTTTTCAATTTGCACAAAACTGTTTGATTTATACTTCAATTTATGTTTATTTATATAAATATTTATTTAGAGCAAATGTCGTATGAATATTAGTGTAGAGTGGCCAAGCAAGAGTGATGCTCTTTGCAATAATTATATTGAAACAGCTGCTTAAGTTATGGAAATGTTTCAAGCGTTATAACATTAAGAATGATTTGCCATTTGATTGATTCTGGATTCTTGTACAACTGCTGAACATACAGAAATCCAGAAGGAAATTAGTGAGAAATGGAGATAATATAGCTATACTAGCAACGATCTAGAAATGTCGCTTTGCAAAACAGCTGACAACAAGCAGTTGTTGGCATACGTGAAGCACATGAGTACCAAAGTATCGAAAAACGAATGTAGCTTATCTGCGGAAATCAAAAATCAACTGTCGTTATTTGTGAATAGATTTCATATTCGAAATAGTGTGAGCCAAAATAGAGTCTAAATCTTGATTCAGTGCTAATGACAATGGATCAACCGAAATTGAATGTATTTCTTAAACTACTGCCAGCAAAGCAATCAACAGCCATGGAAAGGGTCTCCTTTCAGACCTGGTAGACTTACCAAATTGCTCTAGCAGCACTGCCAGCGAGGTCTAAGTTGTCTCAAGAATGAATTCAAATTCCATACATAATGTCATAGATGCATCCCAAACACAAAAACATCAAAAACAATGCAGCGGCTCAAAGTGTTTTTAATTTATTGCACCAACTCCGCCATCTCACTCGCATTTGATTTGCTCACATTATAATATATGTATTAGACTTAAATGTAATCAATTAGGCTGCTTAGCTTTAATGAGCAATTCAAATGAATTAACACATATTTTTGCCACACATATTTCTTGGTCGAGTTTGGGCTTTTCATATTGGCATTGCTATTATAATGAGAGAGAGACATATATACATAGCATAGGCTACAATTTAGAGCCCCTCACTGCCTGCTAGGCAAGTGACCCAACGTTGGGGCCCCTGAAGGAATTCCTTGGCTCGCTTTGTCTCCTGGCATTCTCGAGGGCATTTAAATTTTTGAACAACCCCATAAATTATGCGCTTTATCAGTGATAAAAAGTAAATACAGTTGTTGCTACAAACGCCTAGTAGGCGTGCCAGCCTCTCGAGCCGCCCCTGCCCGCCCTCTTGCTGTCCCACGGCTCGCTTTATATGAAAAAAAAAAACGTGTAAATGAATAATTCAAAGTGTCCTGCAACAATGTCCTGCTCGCTGTGTGTGTGTGGCTGTGTGAGTGTGGGTAATGCGTAAAGCACGCAAAAGATTACACATACCAATGCGCACATACACACACACGCACGCATGTTGCTGTCTGTGTGCGTTTGAGACTGTAGTTAACGCTTTATCTGAGGGGTGCCAAACCAACGACAACGCCTGGCAAATATTTAACATTGGCATATTTTTCACACACACAGACACACACACATGCAGGCGGCGGCGCTGCTGCTGTTGTAAGTGCCACGCCCCTTTGACCGTTTTCCACCTGGCTTATGCATGTTTTATCTTGCCCACGTGGAATTTGCGTGCGTTTAAACGTTTTCGATAAGGTTTCGCTTTTAACCCCCTGCCTACCAGCTTGTTTATGTGTGTGTTAGTGTGTGTGAGTGTGTGTGTGTGAGTGTGTGTGAGTGTGTGTGAGTGTGTCTGAGTGTGTGTGAGTGTGTGTGAGTGTGTGTGAGTGTGTGTGAGTGTGTGTATGTGTGGGGCATATTTGTGTGTGCGTGCTAAGACCTTTGGCTGATAAAAAGCATACCTTTGGTTAAACAATGCACAGCAGCGTTAACTTCCACTGGCGCTGGGCAGAAAATTTTAAACACATTTTTATGAAACTGTTGCCCAAAGTAAAGCTTCAAGCAATCTGGCTCAGATATATATACATATATACACTATATATGTATATGTGCATAACGGTGTATAGATTTGTGGCGTTGGGCTGTCTGGCTAGTGCTGTCTCACTGCTTGGCTGAGCAGCGGCTCGTTTCGTGTTATTAAACACGGATTATGCTGGGCAGACTCCGTGGCTTGCATGTGCATAAATTATAATGCAACGCTTACTGGCTGCCACGCCCCCTTCTGCCCTGGCCTGGCCATACATATTTTGCCATTTTTCACATAGTCCACTTTCTCGTCGCTTGTTTTTGGCACACACAATTTTATGCTTAATATGTGTACTGCTCTGCTCGATAGTCACATGTGTGCCTGTGCCTGTGCCTGAACCTGGACCTGGACCTGCACCCGGACTCGGCTCCCAGTCTGTTCGTGTTCGTGTGAGCTATCGCAGCACATGCAATATTTAAATAGCAGTTGAGCTTTTCTCGTATCGTCCATTGACGTGGCTAACGGCCATGGCATTGATCGGCAACTGCATAAATTTTACTCCAAAACAAAAAGAAAATTTCCCAAAAATGATGTTAAGTAAAACGAGGCAAGTGTGCAGCTGCACAGCAACTGTCACAACAATCGATAGCACACGATGCTTGAGGGTTAACTGTGTGTGTGTATGTGTGTGTGTGTGTGTGTGTGTGTGTGTGTGTGTGTGTGTGTGTGTGTGTGTGTGTGTGTGTGTGTGTGTGTGTGTGTGTCCCAAACAAGAACAAAGAAACTTAGACTAATGTCAGTGTGGCAGGCAAGTGCTGCAAGAATTTTCAAGTAAGTTTTAGTCCAAGATTTTATTTTATTATTCTAGTGAATAAACCTACAGCTGGCCCTTTGGTGGGTGCCACATTGCCTTTTAGGCTTTTGCATACAGCAGTTATTTTGTAATAAATCAACAAATATTTAAAACAATTGAAAAAACAAATGTTTCCAGGATATCTGCAGGGCACACGTACTTTAAGATTTACAATGCTGAAAACACGATTCAAGAGGCAGCTTTCACTCACACAGTTTACACATGTTACCCGCAGAGAGGGAGAGAAAGAGAGAGAGAGACTGACAGGCAGACAGCCAGGCAGCTGGTTAAAAACAATAGATTATTGGCATTGCTGTTGCATAAATTTGAGCATTTTGTTGGCTTCCAGGGCTGCAGCAGTTGCATGCCACAAACGCTGAAACAACATGCACTTAAAATCCCCTCTAGCTGCCCGTTGCTCTGCCTCCGTCTCGCTTCGCCAACAACAAACTAATGGCTCTTTGTATTTGGTAGTTGTCGATGCTAAGCAAATAAACAAAATGCTTGTTGATATTTTGTGGCAGCCAATGAAGCAAACAGCTGTCTGTCCAGCTACCCGTCTGTTCGTCTGTTTGTCTGTTCGTCTCTCTGCCTGTCCATTGGCCTGTAGCGAAATAGACAAAATCAACAGAAGAGCCGCACACAATAACGTAGCATGTCACATTGCATACCTCTATAGATAGATGGATTTCCTCTCTCTCTCTCTCTCTCTCTCTCTCTCTCTCTCTCTCTCTCTGTCTGTCGGACGGACTGGCAAAACAGAGCAGCTTCCAACTGCCGCATAATTGTAAACAACAACTGTAAATACTCTTATGCATGGCTAGTAGTTGCTCCCAAAGGCTATCGCATTTCATTTTTAGCTGTCACGACTCTTTTTATTTATTTTTTTTTTTTTGTTTTAGCCCGGATCAAACTTAAGCGCGTTCTCCACTCGCCATCAGCATCAGCACCAACAAAACTCTGCTAAGTAAGTTTGACCCAAACAATGCGCAATGCCTTAAATACTCTTTGAAACAAACCCTACAAAAAAGTAGTTTGCACTATGGATAAATGGCAATAAATATCGAGTAGGACAGTGTAGTTGAAAAATGCAGACGATCTCATATGGGAGTCAGCATTTCAAATATTTTGTTTATATATATTTCATAGAGCCTAGTTGACAATAGCTTGAAATAGACTCTAAATATTTGTTGCTATTTCAGTTAGACTTATGTCATACCTTCTCCTCGTCACATTCTCCACCACCTGTTGCACATGATTGTAAAAGCAAAAGTAGTTTTAGTCGCCCTTAACATATCTATCAATATGCCACCTGACAATATCTTATGGAAAACAATCTTTTCATATAGCCAGCCGCACATCCTCTTCGCAGCTTTCTTACCACAAATTGAAACATTTGTTGCCCACTGTTCGGGGGTTTGTGTAAGTGACACATTTCAGCCGCTTGTTAGTGGCTGTTCCGCTGCTCTAAAAAGCAAACCCATCCACGCAGCGCATAAATCCAGAGAGGAGGCAATGGCAAGGGGGCCGGACGGAGGAAGTCAGCTGTCACACACTGCGCTATACGGTTTTCGATACTTTGAGCGATTTTTTGCCGACTCGTCTGTGTTCTCTGCGCAACAAAGCAACGTTTACAGCATAATGCATGATGGAGGAGTAAAGGGAGCGAGGAGAGTGCAGGGCTGCCAGCGAGCATGGCGACCGCAGCAAGGTACACACACACACACACACACACACACACACACACAGGCGCAGCCCACACCATATAAATAAACAAGCTACTGTAGCTTGTGTGCCCGTGTTCCAGTTGCCAGTTGCTCGCCCTCACGCACTTTGTCGCAGCGAGTAAAACGAGAACCAAACTGTCGAAACTGTCAGAATGTCAAATAAGCGACAGAGCTGGGAGTGTACAACAACAGCAGCAGCAGCAGCAGAGATCGGGGCAACAACAGCAAGCCAGCCAGCCCAGGCTAGGCCACCCTAGGCATATTTATTGGAAATCTGAAACAGCTCGAATGTCCGTGTATCCCATGTATCCCTCTATCCATATCTGTCTGTGTGCGTGTGTCTCTCTCTCTCTCTCTTTCTGTGTGTGTGTGTGTGTGGCTTGTCCAGCACAAAGAATTTTGTTACATGATATTGTTAACGGGCTGCAGCAAGCTTCTGCCTGCGTTTGATGCCTTTCCTGATATATGGCCAACCTTTGACATCCTTTAAACGAGGCAACATGATACTCTAGATTATGCTTTGCACGACATGCTTCTTTTGCTATGAGTGCGCCGGGATGGGGCTGAGTTGGGGATGAGGACATCCAAGCGATACGTCAATGTGACAGTTTGATAATTTATTTTGTACAAATTTGTTGGCTGGCGACAACGTTCGCATCGCGTCTTAAATAAGTTATCAACGGCCACGTAAATGGCAGCACGTAAATGAAAGAAATTATTTTGCAACAAATTAAGGCAAATTTATGCGTCAAGACAAACAGATCCCGACCGGAAACGCAACGCAATGGAATGGAACGAGACGAGACGAGACGAGACGTCATCGAAACAGCGCAGCAAACAAACACAAACATGAAAAAAAGCGAAATTCCAAACCAATGAGTTTTTCTCTAAGAGCTTCAGCGAAATCTGAGCAAAAAGCTTTGGCTTTGGCTTTGGCGTTGGCGTTGGCGTTGGCTTTGGCAATGGGATCGGAACGGAACTTCAGCGTCGGACATCATGGTGGCTAACTTGCTTCCCTTTTCTTCTTCTTCTTCTCTTTTTAAGTTTTTTTTTCAGTCCCCAGCTCGTCTTCTTCTCGCTTTTATTGTGAATCAAATGTCAATAGAGAGTACATTTCATTCAGTTGCTACGCTGTACTTTCTCTCTGTCTACCCTATCCAGCTGACGACCCCCTTGCCCAGCATCCACGCCCCCGTTCTGCCATAACACGCCCTCCATTGTTGCCTGTCACTGTGTTTGTTTGCGGATTTGACGCTTTTTTTCCGGTTTGGTAACGCATTTTTTTCTCATTTCTTTTTATCGAAGTGGTAGCTGTGCAGAGAGAGGGAGCGGGATGCTTGGGTAGAGTATTTGTGTAGCCGAATGTAACTTAGAAATGTTGCAGATGCAGGCTGAGGGAAAAATACAAATACAAATATTATTTATGTGAAATTTATGTGTGCAGATAAGTCTGAGAGTAATCGAGAGAATAGCAGAGTTTTACAGACAAAATAAATTTTTAATATTTATTTCTATAAAATTTATTCAATATATATGTTTTAAGCAGAGTATATATATATATATATATATATATATATATATATATATATATATATATATATATATATATATATATATATATATATATATATATATATATATATATATATATATATATATATATATATATATATATATATATATATATATATATGTATAAGCATAAATAATGATCTTTTGCTTGCTGCCTAAATCTACCTTTCACTTCATATAAAATCATATAAAAAACAATGCTCCTCATATGCTGGCATATGGTATGCTAGCTTTGTGCTTCATTTGCTTGCAGCTTTTTTTTTTAGATCTTTGGGTACAACACTCTCGTCTCTTTTCTAAAACATTTTTCTTTTTGACTTTTTTATATACTTAACCAAGTGCATTTCATATTCGTCAATAATTTAGCAGCTGAGCTTGTTCTCTTGTCTGTATTTTTGGTTTTTTTTTACATTTTTCACTCGTAAGTTTTGGTTGCTGTTGCTGCTGCTTTGGTTTTTTATTTGCACGGAAATGTATAATTTTTTTCAAGTCAAATGTAAATACTTTTAGCGTATTTTTGTGGATTTCATTGGTTGTTGTTCCCATTGCTGTCATTTGGCCTGTGGCTGGAGGCGTCCTGCCTTCTCTTAGCAGTGACTGTGGCTGTGGCAGGGGCGTGGCGCATGCAAATGACACGCCTGATGCTGCGTAAATAATTTTAGCGCTTGCCTCTGATGCGCCAAAAATAAAATGCAAAATAAACATTTTATTTCGGCTGTCGACTGCCGGCACAGAATGGCGACGAGTTCGTGGAATGTGGGTCAAGTGTTGGGTTTTCGCTGGCGCTGCCTGCTTCTTATCCATGGCTATACACTGAGCTCTGGCAAGCTGCTGAGCACTGAATTTAATTATACATAAGACAAGTCGCGAGGCGTTTTTAGCCACAAAACGTCAAAATGCAGCCGCAACCAGATGCGCTTTTTCCATGACTCCATAGAGATGGGGAGCGCAACCGATTGCGATTGTGTGTGTTGCTGTGTTGGTGTGTTGGTATCTTGGTGTGTGTGTGTGTGTGTGTGTGTGTGTGTGGTCGTGAAACGTCACGTTTCGGCGGCTCAATTTAGCTTAGAGTGGCTGCCATACAGCCAAAAACTTGCAGCTGCAATCCAATTAAAGCCAAAAAATAAAACGACCCAAAACAACCTGACAATTTATGCGTCTATGCCGAGATTTTCGTTGAACTAAACGCGATTCGCATATTTATTTGCATTTCGAGTCAGACGCTATCGATGGCTCTGGCCACATAAATAACGCCGTGTGACAGAAATTAAATGAGGGTCGGCCTGCCCCACATAAATTTGCTGCAACACACTTTTTTCTTCTTCGTGTTCTTCTTTTTTTTTTTTTTTTTTTTTGCTTTCATTTCTTTGGTTTGAAATCTGAGCAGAAATCGAAAAGCATTTTGCTGACAACTTGGCAAACAAATTTGTTGGCCAAAAGAAATATATGTTAAACGGGTCTTTGTTGACAAGCGGCACAAGGTCAAGAGTTGAAATGCGGCGAAAGGGTTGCTCGCTGGGAGCCAAAACGAAATTGAGCATCAAATTATGAAATTGCATGATGCTGGGGCATGATAAAATATTTATACGATATGCCGTCTTCTGATAAAGGTCATGCCGTCCTGTACTTAAATATTTTATGAATGAAATAATTCTTCGAGTCTGATTTAAAGCTTAGCTGGCAGGCAGACAGCAAGCTACTTGGGGTAAAGTTAGGTGTGTTTGCTGAGACCTGCTTTAAAGATTCAACATGAGTTGACATGAGGTGAAACCAGATTGCAGCTTACTAACAATATTTAACAGGCAGAGAGATGACACTTGACATTGAAATGTTAATTATTTTAAGTTAAATGTGAGTAAAAGTGGTCTTAATTGAATTGGAGTTGAATTTTGAATTTCGAATTGAAAATTTAACAGTTGATTAAAATTGTAATACTATACTTTTATGAAATACAATAATCTTTTAATTAAATAAATGAAATATTTTTACAACTAGAAAATGTTATTAAAAGCATCTGGTTTTTCATTGAGACATATATTCTTGACTATATTTGGTTTTACGTTAATATAATTATAAAATTTACAGACTGATAGTTTTAGATAATATTTGAAGTGTTTCTACGTGTCGTCAGTTTCTATTCATCAAAACTACTTGAGTATTAAACTAGAATTAAATTTTGGCACGAATCTTAACAGCAACAGCGTTGCCACCTAGTCAAAAATACAATAAATCAGCTTATGGATTGATAGCCATATATAGAAATTTAATTTGCGATCAATATTTAAAGCTGGCGTTGCTAACTGATCGAAAACAATACAGTTTGCCATCGATAGTTTATTTTTAGTTAAATCTTTAAGCTTTTTCGTCCTTCTCCTAAAGTAATTTTGCCAATTATATACTACTTAAGCCAGTATACTATTTAATAGACTGTCTTGAGTTTTCTTGCTTTTTTCGTTAACTTCGTGTCTATTATAAGCTGTCTGTACCAAGCAGCGGTCATGATTTTTATAGTTTGCTCTTGAGTTGTCTGCGTAGCACCATCAATCCATTATACGCACTTACTATGTGTTGTACAGAGCGGCACTTCTTGTGCCTTTATTGTCAGATTTGCCAGGGAGTTGCTACTGTTGACATTTCCGCTGCTCACAAAACGCGCCACAAAGAGAGACAGGAAGAGGAAGAGCGAGAGAGAAAGAGAGAGAGAGGAAGTAACTCATTGTGTCATGCTTACAACATACAAATGCATATCATGCTGATGGACACACACATACACACACACATATATGCTAGCAGGATAGCGTACACATATGTAGCCATATATACACACACACACACACAGTTGAGCATTCAGCTGCTCATTGAAGATGAGGCGAAAGGCGATAATGTTAAGCGTCAGCTTTTTGAAACAATTTCAACACATTGCCAAAGACGCACACCCACGCAGACAAATAAACACACACATAGTCACACGCACACACACACACGCGCGCACACACACTTCAGGCAAGGAAAACACAAACAGGTCGAGTGGCAAAGCAATAATAGCCAACCCGTTATGTGTGTAGACGTAGCCATTATCGTTGTACCATAGTTAGTTATCCTTTTGAATGTCACCCACGCACACACATGCATGCACAATTCTTATCTCAAGTGTGTGTGTTTGCTGTGTATGTTGTGTATATGGCGGCAACAATTGTTGCCCAATGACTGTGCGCTTCGGCATGGCAGCCAGTTGCTTTGATTGTTGATTTTCAGGTTTGTCAACTCGACTTTAATCAGCTAATTTATATTTATGTTGATGGAAATAGATGAGTTTCTATTTAAGGGTTATACTTAATCAGCTAAATGATGTGAGCACATACGATTTCCGGGCTATCGAGAACATAAATTTGTTTACGGGGTCAGTTTGAGCAATTGAACTTAATACACAAATAGAAATAAATGCGTTTTTGATATGAAATGTGCACATACGAATAAATTTCCCCAATTAAATTAAATATTAATATTTATCTAATAATTTATAATTGCATTCCAAGCTTATGTACATTATAAATCATGCCTCAACATCAAATAGAGCTTATATTTTTACTGCAGAACAGTATAGCATACTTTCTTGGGCAAAATATTGCTTAGCAAAAGTGTGTAAAAATCTGTAGCATACTTTTGTGTGCTGTGTGTATATAATTGCAAATTTTCGCTAACCACTTAAATTATTTATTTATATTTACATGGCAAACTTATATACACTATAAATCATGTCTCAACATCAAATTGAGCTAATATATTTACTGTTCAGACTTAAGCATACTTTTTGCGCAGTATTTCAACATCGATAGTGTCTTTGGCATTGAATTACTTGAGCTTGTGTTTGTGTTGCTTATGTTATTGCGTTGCATGATATTGTTGTCTTTGTGCTTGCTCAGCAGCTGACCTTCAACTTCACACTCTCACACACATACGCACACACACATGCACATACAGACAGATAGAGCGATGGTCAGTCGTAGATAGACGCCCACAACTGCGCAAACATTTTGCTATTATTTCTGTTGACTATTTTCAGAATTGCGCACAAATTGATGAATAAGTTGTTTTGTGTAGTT
The DNA here is from genome assembly GCA_035045945.1 of Drosophila anceps. NCBI lineage: Eukaryota > Metazoa > Arthropoda > Insecta > Diptera > Drosophilidae > Drosophila > Drosophila anceps. The sequence continues at coordinate 5,077,875 of JAWNON010000190.1, forward strand.
GTACGATGTGCTTCTTGACTCGGAACTTAATCTTGATCACAATCGCAATCGCAATCACATACGTTGTCCTTGCCAGCTCAACCGTATTCGTATGGGTGTCTCTCATATATGATGTGTACTTGTGTGTGCTTGATTTTGCTTAAGGCCTGCTGCGTCTTAATCAAATGTATTGCGTGTATTTTAACATTGAGTGTGTATTTTGCTCATTGCAGCAATTTGGCCGTGTTTTTCTCGCACTAAGCAAACAGTTGAAATGACAACACGAACAACAACAGCAACAGGAATTGCCAGGCGTATGTGTTCTGGGCAACTATATTAATAACAATCAACTTGTAGGCCATGCAGATGTGGATTTTAGCCAACAGCAATAACAACTATAGCAAAAGCCCATTCAAGCGAGAACAACAACCAAGTTGTTCCATGTAGTAGAACACGCATTAGCACACACATAAATACCACAAACACACACACACACACACACACACACACAAACGCGCACAGGCACACAGACACATGTGCAATTGTTTCTTTATGTCTTTGTCTGTTAGGACTCAAGTTTTTCGTGCCCATTTGCAGCTGTTGAATTCGAATTTTCATACAGCAAGTCGAAAAGATTTCCATTTAAATATTTTGTTTAGGGAATTCGCTTTAGTTGTTTAATGAACTGCGTTATTAGAAAGACAGCCATTAAAGGATATCAAATGAGTGCTGAAATCAAGTGGACTAAATGGAGTTTATGCAAGACAAAAGCAATATAGAGCTTGTAACAGAATTGGCATTATGCTCTGCCATTATTGTAATACTCCAACAATGCTACAGTCTTCTGCTCTGTATTAATCAGCAATATGGAATAGTCTGCTTGTCGCAAACTCTCATAGGTAAATGAGAGGCTTAGATATGTATGTGCAGTGTGCCCAGCAGCGGATAATGCGTATGATTAATGAATTGCCTGGCTGCTGCCGCTGTTGTTGTTGTTATTGTGGAGTCCTTTCTCAAGTTTACGCAGTGCAGGAGCAAATGCGTGTCCTTGCTGCCGCTGCATTGCAGTGGGAGTCCAACAAGGACGCACTTAATCAGTTCGACATTATCAGCGTGACTTGCGCCGCTCTCGGCAGCCACTCGGTGATTAGGTGAAATGATTTGCGCTTTTGGGGTCTTGCCGCCACAAAGCAGTTGGAGTGGATAAGGCAAGTAAACATTAATTATATGTCATGAATGCCAAACACACACACACACAAATACACACAAATACACACACATACACAGTGAACCCCGCAGAATTTATTCAAGTTTGGCTTTCAGTTTTTATGGCACATTTTTCGTTTTTTTCGAGTTTTGGGTTTCAGCTGCACTTTGTTTCAATGAGTTCAAGCAACCCGCAAAGTCTAGACTGGCAAATTGCTACGAGCTATATATTTTACTGCAGATCGTATAACTGATTTACTTTGATTCGATACAGAATAAAAACAATTAGCCGCTTCATATTCGGGAGGGAGAGAGAGAGAGAGAGAGAGAGAGCAGCGAAGCGAATGTAAATTGAGTCTGTGCCTCGACCTACGCCGAGTGCTGCGAGTGCCTGGTCGCAGGTGTATGCACTCTCACACGTTGGCTGACCCCTTAAGCCCTCGCTACTCCAATCCGAGTCGCTTGTAATGTCATTTAATCGCCTTTCCATGCTGCCAATTTATTTGCAATTACAATCAATGTTACCTCAGAGCAAGACTCGGCCCTGAGTGCAGTTGTACAGCCAGCCGAAGAGGTAGGTAAAGTCGACCCATTAAATTTTTTTTTTATTATTTATTTTTTTGTTTGAAAAAAAGGCCCAACAGCAGCTAGTGAAAATTATACAACCTTACAGCAGCAACGGCCTTTTATTCGCATGCAAACAAAATCAATATGAAAAGCGAAAACAAAGGAGAAAAAAAGCCACAAGAGAGAAACACAACAATAACAATTTCGTTTGCCCAATGATGAGCTCTGTCGCATATCACACATTTTTTATTGAGATCGTTTAATTGTTTAATTTAAAAAAATATTATTCAAATCCTTGAAGTATGACATATTGGTCAGGGCCTTACATGAAATAATTTGTTGTAAAAATTTTCACAAATGTTCTGCAAAAGTAAAGGAGTTCTAGAGCTGATAGCTAACAATTTCGCTCGCCAAATTTTAAGGTTTGTTCTTTGATTTAAACATTCATGCTGCATCATTGTCAATTTTCTCTAAGTAATTCACCGTGATTTCTTTATTTATTAATTTATATAATTTATTTATTCAGTTTTATGCCCAATCAATATGAAATTGTCATTTACCGATTGGCTCTGTTCTAAATGCGCTCTAAATAAATAATAGCTGACAATTGAGGCTTTTAGAAGTTTTTGGACTTGTCATCGTTGGGCATTGTGAGAGCTGAGGCTGTTTACAACAGTGGACAACAATGATTATTGTGCAAGGCTTAATTTAAATAATTAATAAATTATAATGCAAGCTGGCGATACAGAGCAAGACAGAGCAAGGTGCTGGCAACAGCAGCTAAAAGTTTCTCATTAAACAAATATTTTCACAGCAGTTAAAATTTATGTTGCTGGCACCCATAGACAGACGCAGCCGAACAACCATACCAAAATATATAAAATTTATGCATAGAAACGTGGGTCGTGGGGCGCAGGGGGCGTGTCTCGGTAGTGCAGTGTAAACAGGCGGCAGGCGGCTGGCGGCTGGTGGCTGGTGGCTGGTGGCTGGCAGCAGCAGCCAAGCAAGCAGCTCAGCAAGGACATGCCAAAGGACACATAATGCAAACATGTGACTTCCGCATGCGGTGCAAACACTTACAGTGCACTCACACACACACATGGATACATGCATACATGCACATACGCACAGTGCATTCATAAAGTTTGTGCCATAGTCTCATAGTTGTTAACAACTCGAGCAGCAGGCAGGCAGCTCGGCTGTCTGTCTGCAGCGCCTGCTGTCCTTCCGACCGCTTGTAGCTTGGCTTGTACGCACATCCCACTGTTTCGAGCTTAATACACACACACACACACACACATACAGTTCGAAGAGCCACAAAGACATAATGTGAAATAACTTATTGCCCTTAAAATGTCATTTATGTCAACGGTAAGATAAGTTACGCATACGCACCGTGCACCATACGCTGCACATGCTGCCTGGCAGGCTTTTGACAACAATTAAAGTCAACAGGAAATGTGACACATTTAACATGTTAAATAATATTTTCAATTATTTAGCATAAATAATACGAGAGACAGAAGGAATGAGAAAGATAGAGAGAGAGAAAGAGGGAGCTAAGTGAAGAGCTCTGTGCATGTAATTTAACACATGTTTTTGCCTTTGCATATTGAAATATCCTGCGGCATATCCAAAAACTAATTAGCAGCTCAGAGTGCACTGTTTATTTTAACCATTTGCCACTTTGTGTACTTCAATTTCCCAGCAACAACAACAACAACAACAACAGCAACTGTGAGACCAGCTGCTGTTTATGTAATTGCAGCGAGCCGTGTCACAGGTAAATAACTTCGTAAAAAGTTTAAGTCTTTTCAATTGATAAAGCTCTTTCGTGACCACAATTAATTAGTGGTATCTTTGGTGTGACCTGCTCGAAATGTTCGCCAAATATTTGAACCATAAATGAAAGTTTTCAATTAGACCGCCAACGAGCGAATATTTCGTTTTTGGTTAGCCAAAAAGCGAAGCCACAATTTGCAGTTGCTAGCAGCAGCAGCACTTAACCTGACTGGCCCACACATCCAACCACTCTCACACACACAGAGAGACAAAGTTTACACACACACACACACACACATATACAATTACAAAAGATTTATCGCCTGTGCACTTGGAATTGATGACCAGGGCCTAATTGTCATCCGATATGAGTCCACCGCATGACTCGCATTGTCGGTCGAGCGACGTTGTCCTCGCTGGTGCTGGAGCTGAAGCCAGCAGCTAGCAGTCAGCCGTAGCTGCAGCTAGTGCGAGCAGGAGGAGCAGTTGCTGCTACCTCACGCCAGGGGGCGGCACCACCACATTTATACACTTCAACCGGCACGTGCATAGTTTTGCATGCTGCGCATAACTTGCACGCACACACATACATGGTCGTAATTTTTACACACACAAACACACACACACACAGTTACATAGAGGGCGAGCGATTTATGTTTGACTTTCGCATGTGGCTGGCGGTTTGGGTGGATTTAAAAGTCCCCCAACGCGTGGGCGAAGAGTCTCAAACTGGATTGTTGGTTGATGCTGCTGCTGCTGCTGCTGTCGCCTGCTGCTAGCTATAGCAATTGCTATTGTTGTTGTTGTTGTTGTTGTTGTTGTAAAGTAAGTTAAGACAGTTGGGTCGTATTTGTTGTTGGGTTGCAGCATTGCCTGATAAATCGCCAGCAATTTATTATTGATAACACATTGGTACATTGATTGTGTATTAACTGAAACTGTTTGCCAAAGTAAAGTGACATTGATATATGGCAAGTACATGAAATATCGCTTGTTACAGCAGCTCTATTGCGCTCTCTCTCTCTCTTCCTCTTTCTCTCTCTTTCTCTCGCACACAATAGCTCGCTTTGTGTTTGCTCGTGGCGAGCGGCAATATGCCCATTGCGGCAATCAACACCAGAAGTTGATGCAAGATTTGTGGGCGATAGTCAGTCAACCAGTCAGTCAGCCAGTCAGCCAGTCAGTCAGTCAGTTGGCCAGTTAAGCTGCCTGTTAAAAACTTAATGCATAAGCATTTGACATGACATTTAAAAATTATTAAAGCCTTTATTGACATCCATTTTGCAATTTATAAATATATTTTCTTCTTCTTTTTTTTTATTAATTCAAACAAATTGAAGGCAACAATTAATGATGCCAATCGCTTGCAATTCTACAAATCAGCCACAAACGAGCGCATCAATTAATCAAAAATAAAACATTAAGTTTAATTAATTAAGGGCATCAGAGAGCGCGGCATTTTTGACATTTATATGCACTGAAAGTTTGAGCTAAAAATTAAATATTTATGAAATAAAATAATAATAATAATTGAATAGTTCAAATATTCAGAGAACCTAACGAATAAGCATGGAAAATTCAATTTCAAGTGAAACTTGTATGGCAACGTGTGGAACAAACTCAAAAATGAGCTGCCAACTGCCAGCTGCAACTTTAAAAAACGGAAAAAAGACAACAACAACAAAAACAATGAGTAGAGGAACAACTATAACAGATAGTGACAACCAGCGGCAAACACGAAAGTGTAATCAACGCTTAAACACTCGCAACAACGAGACAAACATGTCGCTCTTCTGGCCCAGCCGCAGACAATGGCTGACTGCGATGGCTGTCTGTCCGTCTGCCTGGTCTGTCTGTCTCTCTGGCTAGCTCTCTTGCAGACAAAAAAGCATTGGACAAACATTGCGACACATTACTGTCAAAACTCATGAAAATATTTCACAACAGCGACAAGCGAGCAGCCGCTGCAGGGCGCAGGACGTGCTGAAGAGAGCAGCACAGAGAGCTGAGTAAGTGTGCTCTAGTAGACACTGGTCGACTACTAGATACCCTATAGTCGCGAGAGGGGAAGAAAGAACGGAGAGATAGAAAAGATAAGAGAGCAGAGAGAGGGGAGTATAAAGTATAGGGAAGAGAAGAGAAGAAAGGTGAACTGAGTAGGAAGAAAGAGGTGAGAAGAAAGAAGATGAAAGCGAGAAGAGTGAATACAGAAAAGGAACAAGAGAAAAGAGAGGGAAAGAGAAAAATAAAAGATAATGTCCATAAAAGAGGAGAAAGAAAAGAGAAGAAGAGATAAGAAGAAAGGAGCACAAAACAAAACAGAAAAGAAATGAATAAAAAAGATGAGAAAACAAGAAAAGGGAAAAGATAAAAGAAACGAGACAGAAAGAAAAGAAGGAAAACAGAAGACCGAAGTGATAAAAAGAAAGAGAGAAAAGAGGAGACAAAAGGGATAAGAATGAAGAGATAAAAGTACACAAAAAAAGACTCCAATACACCCTGTTTAAATCTGTGCAGGGTATAAAAACAGAGAGCAAGAGCGAGAGAACGAGAGAGCGAGCAGTGGATCACATAAAACACACAGCAGTAAGAAACAAAAAGTCACTAACAAGCATCATATGCCAGCAAAAATGTCAACAACAATGCAGCGACTCACACACTCGCACACACACACAGCTCATTAGAGCCGTGACGAGAAGTGGGGGGTAGTTGGTAAAAGGGATTTAGCATGCCGGCTTAGTGGCAGACGGAACTGCAAGCAGGATAGCATTCATTTGTTGTCCTTGTTGCTGGCAGTTTTTGTTGTCCTTTTCGCATGCATCTTGTGCCCATTTTTGCTGCTGCTGCCGGAGCTGTTGGTGGTGTTGTTGTTGTTGCATTTTATGACAGCTACAAAAAGTTGCTGATGATGTAATGTTTATGTGTCGCTGACACTGGCAACCAGTCCCCTCCAGTCGCAACGCCATTGCTCCCATCATAATTGCACCTGCAAGGCTAACAGATGCAGACAACAACAGCAGCAGCAGCAGCAGCAGCGGCAGCAACGGCAAAAAAAGACGCACAAGCAACAATGACGCGACAGAAATATGCCAAGTAGCTGACTCCAGCATTGCGACTATGACATCGACCAGAAGGTGGGCGGACAGGGGCGAGGATGGTAGGTGGGCGTGGCATATGATGCATATCACAAATGTCGTTTGCCGTCAGTTTCCGGTTGTTGCAGCAGCCATTTTGTTAATGCATGAACACGAAAGCAACTGCAACGGAGCAGCGGAGCGCAAATGTCGCCTCTTGTTGAGTGTTTGTTTTAAGCCGCTCGAACGCCCACGCCCACGCCCATGTCAAAAATGCACGCCACGCCTTCATTCTGTATGGCCATTAAAGGTGAGTTCAAGTGGAAACTAATTTTGAGCAAGCGCGCGGCATTGAGTAATTAAGTTATTGGATGGACGAGAAACAAGTTTTGTTACTAAGAAAAGAGTTTGGAAAATTTATAATAATATTATTAATAATAAATGTAATTGTTCGTGGAGTTTTCTTGACTCTATCAAGTTTCAAGCAGGCGTAATTAAAAAGAGCTAAACATTGTAAGCAAAGATACTGTTTTTAAGTACGTTTAAGTGCTTTGCAAAGTTGGGCACTCGAGATGTAGCTTAATCAAAACGTCATAGGTTCAGTTCGGAAATTGATTTTGATTTATTTCAAAGTACTGCATCAACAATTTAGAATATATTCACGTTGCTCTGGATTCTCGCCCAAGCAACCTGGATGATCTGACAGACTCACACACCACCGCCTCCTGCCCTAAAATCTATGTGAAAGCTATAAATGATAGCTCTTTCTACTCCTAAGCTATGTATTCTGTGTTCAATATCGTTTAAAAACATATTTAATTGATTTATGAGTCAGAGGGACAGTAATCTGTAAATATAGAAATATATACATTATACATTCACTATCTTATCCAGACTAGTTATGCACATAGCAAATGTAAGTTCGAATGCGCGCCGATTGTAATCTAAACAATTTAGCCAAAAATAACCTTTCTACAGCTATGTTACAACAATGCCCAGCTTCAACCATAAACAATGCCAGTTATACTGCTGCGTATATACATTTTATACTTTTTTTTTTATTTTGGTATTTTGTTTTGCCCTGGCACAATTAGGCAGCAGCTAAAAGCAACAATCGAGATATCTATAAACATATGTAGAACATGCAGGAAGCCGCATTGATAGAGGCAATTAACAGCTCGACACGCCATATTTCCTATACTGCGTATACGCGATACGGATACATAGAAATCGCTGCGTGCGTACTTCATTAGGTGTGAGCAAAAAGAACAAACGAACGAACGAAAAAAAAAAAATAAAGAAAACGAAAAAAATTAGACACATAATTAAAAACACAAAGCATAAAGCGCGCCACAAGCACACACAAAGACTAATGGCTGTCTACGCAGCCAGCGATTAATTTATTGTTATTGCTTAGGTAAACAAAGGCGCAAAATCGAAAAACTGAGCGCAAGACACAGTGAGTGTTCTGGCCACGTGATTAGGCCAGTTCGAATATTATTAGTAAACCAAATGCGTAGCCATAAATTACCCACAGCTCGAGCGCATCTCGAATCCTTAGTGGGTCAGCCTGACAGCGGAGGACGGGGGACGCCGTTCCGTCCGGTTGTGCGTGCGGCGGAAATGCTCGCAAATTTGCGCTTTGAATTTCACAGTTGATCGTGGACTTGCATATTTTATTTGCTCTTTCAATCAGCGAAATGTGGAAAGCGTAAAGCATTTTTTTTTAGACCGGCAATAAAATTATTGAAAGATTGATGAAAGACGCCGCCACTGGATGTTGCTTAAAGTGTGGCCCAAAAAAAAAAAGAAAAGAAGGACCTTAAGAGATAGCCAAAGGACATGCAGTCGTTGACATTGACATGGGACCACAAATACAAATACAACAAAAACAAAAATAAATAAATGGGGGCAAAGGCAAAAAAATATATGGCCAGTGCAAAGATTTATGGTCAAATAATTAGCAATGTCGACGGCTGCCACGCCCCACTCACGTACACTGCCAAATGTAAGAAAAAGTTGCTATCATCGATGAAGTCATTAATGAAGTTTGTATGTAAATACTTTTCATTTTAGTTTTCTGTGCTTTAAGTATATAATTTTATATTTTAGAAATATATTTCAATAGTTTAGTTTTTTTTAATTGATTATTATTTTCTTTATTTTAATAAATATAAATACTTAATATTATAATTTTTTTTGCTTTAAATTTATAATATCACTTTAAGATAATATATTGTATTATTTTATAACTTTATTTATTTATTTAATATTTTATCCATTTATTTAATAATTTTTCTTATTAGCTGCCTTTGATTGTAGAGTGTTCTCTAGTCTCATTTCTTGCAAACTAAACAATTTTTATGTTAGAATTGTTTAGACACAAATCTAATTTGATTGCTTTTCCATAAATAATTGTAGGATATTTGCTAGTCGCTAGCTATATTCTGGCACTTTTTGCAAACACAGACTAGTAAATACTCACACACACTCATTCTCTCATTGACCTAGCGACATACGGCTGACCGAGAGGGAACGCTGCCGGCGAGGTGTTTTAATTAATTAGCTTTTTGTTTTAATGCTGCTGAACTTTTGTCCTGTGCTTTGTGTCCGGTGTTTCGATTGCGTTTTTACGACTACGCGCGACTAATTTGTGTAAATTAAATTTATCGACCAGAAAATGGTACAGCAGCCAAAGCAGTCACAGCAACTGCCCAGCCCCGCAATGCTGCCGCTGCCGCTGCCGCTGCTGCTTAAATTAATCATACGCAGCGTGCGCCAACATTGTATACCGACTGGTGGGGTTGGCGGAACCAACTAAATGAGGTAGCAAAAGGAGTAAAGCAACTGGAGCAGACGAGCACAATGCAGTTGAGTGCCTGTATTTGGGTCAGTTGTACGTTTCGATTTTCGTTCGCTTCCATTGGTCGACTTTTTCCATTCGCATTTGTTTGTTAAGCATACGCAGCGTAGCGCGCTGTGTACTTCTCGACTTGGGTCGCTGCTGGTAGGCAGCCGTTTGCTTATCAGCCCGATTTTGATGGCCACGGCGCTCGGTTAATGGCAACAGCACAAGCAACAGCAATGGCCAAAAAGTGTTGGCTGTAATGTTTCAGGCAATGCTGGCTAGCTGCCAGACTGGATAGAGGCATGCACTTTCATTAAGTTTAATTAAATTCTCACTTTGTAAATGTCAATGCACACACTCACACAGGAAGAGAGAGAGAGGGGGAGAGGCAGAGGGAGAGGAATGAAAGTGGGGAAAGGAGCTCTATCTATGCGAAAAAATGCGCCAACCTGCGCGAATTTATGGCCCCTGGCACAGGGCGACAAAAATCTCTGGGCTACAGGCGCACAAATAACAGCACGTCGTAGTTTTGCTTCATTTGCTGGCTGTTTGCAGACATTGTTGGCTTTTAATTTGGCCGGCACGCGAGGCTACAACAGCAAGCAACAACAAGTCGAGCCGAGCCTAGTAACTGCTTATTATGCAACAACTTTTTATTAATTTTTGCGTATTTTTCATGACACTCGCTGAAGCGAGTCGTGAACATGTTCTAAGCAACGCGCGCCAAAAAAATAAATTCAAGTCAAAAATTTTTACCATAAACTTAACCATAAATAATTCAAATAATGTGCACCTCAGCCTCAACTTGGCTCTGTCTCTTTTTCTCTCTCTCTCTCTCCCTCTCTCTCTCTCTCTCTCGTGCTCTATCTTTCTCTTCATCCATCTCTCTCATTCTTTAGCTGTGTGTCTGGCGGCTTGTGATATTATTTCGTAGCTAGGATATTAACCCCAATTGCGCTTGGCACTTCGCCTAGCTTCGACTTCTTCTGCTACTACTGGTTGGCATTTTTAAGTGTTTCTTTAAGCGCCATAATCAGGCGCACCAAGAGCGCAAATATTTTAAGCGACACGCAAATATGCAAATATGTGGCATGCGCATGCATACATGCATGAGGACATATGTATATTATACACGTATAGAGTACGTTGTCTGCTTGCCGCTGTATGCGTGTATGTGTGTATGTGTGTTTGTGTATGTGCTGCTACTTAAGCTGCTTAGCAGCCCATGCAATCGGCAGCTAAGCAAACAACAAGCGTCAGCTCACTGGCATACCCTAAGGTCACAAAACCCAATCGATGAAATCATAAATGTTACTGAGTGAACAAAGCAAAGCGTTTTGCGTGCGCTCCATTACGTGTGTCTATACTTTTTCAAGATAGATTATTATTATATATATATTATTATGTTATCATTGTCATTGTCATTGTCATTGTCATTGTCATTGTCATTGTCATTGTCATTGTCATTGTCATTGTCATTGTCATTGTCATTGTCATTGTCATTGTCATTGTCATTGTCATTGTCATTGTCATTGTCATTGTCATTGTCATTGTCATTGTCATTGTCATTGTCATTGTCATTGTCATTGTCATTGTCATTGTCATTGTCATTGTCATTGTCATTGTCATTGTCATTGTCATTGTCATTGTCATTGTCATTGTCATTGTCATTGTCATTGTCATTGTCATTGTCATTGTCATTGTCATTGTCATTGTCATTGTCATTGTCATTGTCATTGTCATTGTCATTGTCATTGTCATTGTCATTGTCATTGTCATTGTCATTGTCATTGTCATTGTCATTGTCATTGTCATTGTCATTGTCATTGCCAACAAAAAAAAATTTACTAGAATTAACATTCTTTTAAAGAAATCTATCCACTTCTTTCGTTGGCAAAGTGTATTTAAGATTCGTTAGGACTTCAATCTTTTCTTAGCCATATACTTGCTTGTACTTTTCTCTGCGCTTGTTTATGTGTTTGTATTGCTTTCTGTGTTGTATTTTTGGCCTATGCATGTTTAAATTTTATGTTTGCCAATGTGTTGGGCACTGGCCTTAAGTGTGTGCGTGAGTGTCTGTGTGTGTGAGAGCTTGTCGAAGCAAATGTTTGGCAACATGTGCCACGCAGCGGCAACATTCGACTTGCATATAAATTGCCAAGAGCCTTGCCGCTCCACTTAGATTTGTGCTCGACTTGTTTTTTTTTTTAGTATTCATGAAAAACTGCCAAATGTTGGGAAACATTGATTTTGGCTCAAATTCGGAATGTGAACATGAGGCTTAATTAAATTTGCCTAATTAAGCTTAGAAGGCATTGATTTTGACCCAAAGCCTTTGACATTTACCACCTACTCGTTGTGGTCACAATACCCCTTAGCTGTCAACATGGCTACTGACAGCAATAGCCACATTATGATGTCAACTGTGAAGTCAACTGTGAGCGAATGTCCCCATACACACAGTCGCTCATACATTCATTAATCACTTAACAAAGCTCGAATGGTCTTTGGGTCTGCTGGCGTACAAAATTTTGGTAGCATAATTGTCATAAGTAGCGCAGCTCCAAGTCTCAACTACCCAAGTGCTAAGCACACATAAAAATAATTCATTTTATGCTTAATAGTGCACAAATGCGTTTGGGGGCGTGACGTTTACTTCCATTGAATGCCAAGCCAAATTTCAAAACTTTGCCGTCGATTGAATCGTATCTACAAATAAAATCTATAAATAAGCCCGCCTGTCGATAATTAGAAACAAACTCAGACTGCGTCAGTAATCAAGTATTAAACTTTTTTAATTGTTTAACCACACAAAAATTCAATTAGTAAACAAAACAATTTCTCAGAATATGTCAAGGTTTCCACATATAAAGGTCCAAGTTCTATATTTAAATTCATTTGTTTATTTTCATTCATTTTATTTAATTAATGAAAAAGGTTTGTGATGTGAGCAAGTGAATTACTTGATGTTTTTACTATACAATATCAGTTATTTATGGCTTACTTAGAAGGGCGGTTCTATCGAGACTTGAAGATCAACAAAAGCCAGGCATATAATTTTTAAAGTTTTATGTATAAATTTATTGTGTAAGTAAAACTGATTTACAAATATATAATAAATTTTCGTAACTAATTATGCTCATTGAATTTGGGGTCTATTGGTTATTTGATAATTATTGAAAGTTCGTGTAAAAGTAGACTTGGCCAACAACAATTGTCCATGCGAATGGCCACAGGCAGCATTTGACACTAAAATGAAAGTCGAGTCAAACGAGAGACTAGGCTTAAAAAGCCGAAGACCTGCCAGGAGCCGCTCATCTGAAAGAGAGGGAGAGAAAGCCAAGTAGAAATACTAAATGCTCTCTCTTTCTCCTTTCTCTCTCTCTCTCTCTCTCTCTGTGCCTACAATTGTTTCGTTCGCTCTCTCTTTTTCTCGTTTATCGGGCTCTCGTGTTAGTTGAAAAAGCTTTTGCCCCCGAAACGATGGCAGTGAAACCAGCGAACACCAAAGCGTTCCGCAAAGGGCCTAGCACAACAACCACTTTTGTTGGCCAACACCTGCTGGCCGCTGCAGGTGGCCAAATTTTTTTTTGCCTTTCCTTTTCTGTTTTTACTTCTTTTTGGTTTTGGTTTTTTTGGGCCAGGCATATATATTCACTTAATGCGCGCCCGTGTCCGTTTTGCTTGATGCGCCACGTTCGCAGTTGGCTGCTGCCCACCTGCCCACCAACCGCCTCACCTGCAGCTGCTGCAGCCAGCTCCCGCTTCTCTTTATCCATAGCCTAGCATTTTTTGGCCCGTTAACGCGTGACTTCGAGTGCCCTTAATGCTGTAAATGAATATTTAATGTTAAAAGCACTTGTCGAAAATGCACCAGTAGCAGCAGCAGCAGCAGCAGCACCAGCAGCAGCAGCCGCTGTAGAGGCGAAGGTGACGGCATGGTCGAAAGGTAACTGCAGCCAATGGCTTTGCCTCGGCCGCTTCACTTAACGAGCGAGTTGATTTTAAATTGTTTTTGCAATTGGAGCATGCGATTAAAAATAAATAGTTGCAGTTGCCTTCGAAGAAGGGCCACGCAAATTAGCGTTAACTTTAAAGTTAGCCAACTGTTCGGTTCGGCTCGGCCGGCTATGTTTACATTTGGCTCAGCAAACAGAGCCCAGGCATTTGCGGCCAGTAAAAGCAGCAGCAGTAGCAGCCGCAGCAGCTGGCATAAATAATGCGTAGCCGGGTTAGGCTACTCAAGCTCAAGCTCCTGGCTGATAGTTAAGAGTTTTGTTTACCCAGCCGCTGTCGTCGTCTTTTACTGTTTCTACTGCGTATATTTTCTTCTGGTGCGGCTGAGACAAATGTTTATAAACCGCTTAATTATTCACTTGGCCTAGTTCGTAGCCCAGATGTATGGCGCCCTCTTCCACTTCGCAAAACAAATTGGCACAGTCGCACAGATTGCTGCGGTGCTAAGCTGAATGCCTTATAAATCACAGCCAACGATTCGCACCTCAATTTCTCATATTTGTTGAACTTTGTTTCACCAACACTTACAATACAACGATAATGTCATCAACACATATACGTATATAATATATATATATATATATACATATATATTTTTAGAGAGCCGCACGTTTCTGAAATAAACTTGTTTTTATTTTTTATCGAGTGTAGTTTTTATTAATCTCATTTGACTTTTTGAACATTTGAATTAGAACTTGAAAAAAAAATATATATATCAATCACATTAATTGCTTATTATTCTCTTATCAGTAGGGCATTTACTCAATGGCTCTCATTGCTTTTGCCTACTATTGAAAATTTGATTCGCAATCGTTGCTCACATTCGAGTTTCAGTCGTGCTTTAAGAAAGAGTCCGTAAGAGATTGGCTGTCAAATTCTGGAAAGGCCACGAGGTATCGATAGAGTCTCGACAGTTTATAAGACGGGGGTACAAACAACGAGTTTATATTCCAAATTTCAAGCCTCTAGCTTTACTAGCGGTGAATAGAGTTTGCGTTCATACGAATAACAGCAACCAATACACTCTTTCGTTTATTGAACGAGCATAAAAGAGCACGTGCTTATCGAATCTGATAAAATTCGATGTGGTTTTATGAAAACGTTTGTGAGCTTTTTGAAGAAATTAAATGTTTTTAATCATATTTTGAATCAATTCCCTTGACAATTGGATGCTTACACATTTTTGTTTTTTAAAGCGGCATTTAGAGTTTCGGCAAAATATCATTTGCAGGTTGAAAGGGGTATTTCAATGGCATCACTAAATATGTAACATCCTAAAGAGAAGCAAAAATGATTACAGAGTAAAAGTGATTCCTGAAATATTTACTGTAGTATTTTAAATAACAGACAATAATATCAATGATTCAAATTGGGAATATTAGATGAAAGCCATACTAAATTCATATTGAATGTAGCAATTAAATCTTACTCGACTCTTTGAATATCTGATTCAGAATCTGTATACAAAAATCAATTTTATGAGGTCAAAATATTTTCCGACCTAATATATACCAATCAAATTCATTGCTTATTATTCTCTTATCAGTTGGACTATTAACTCATTGCCTACACTCTCATTCCTCTTGCCCACTTTAGAAATTTGATTCGCAATCGTTGCTCACATTTGAGTTTCAGTCGTGCTCCGCTGCGGGTGTTGCCGAATAGTGCAGAAAATGTTAGTTATAAAAATACTTTTGACTTTGGTTTCATCAGTTCGGGCAAAGGAAATATCCGACTGTGACTATTTTGATACAGTTGACTTGACGTTCAGCAAACAGTTGGCAGATGGAAGCTATAAGTACGAAGGAGTTTTGATACCAGCAGAACAAACTGGCACCTACAACTATAAAATATTCTTTGAGGGCACACGCACCTCAGTCGATGAACATGTCAGAGGATGTGTTTGCAAATTCAAGGCCTGCATTCGATACTGTTGTCATCGGTATCGTCTCGACTTGTCTGATGAGAGCAAATGTATCAAGGAACTTGGCAGTACTAAAGCTCAAATCACACTCTCCAATGGCACACAGATCGAGAAAGATATTTCGGATCAGTTTGTTGTGCAGCCAGGAACAATCATGAAGTACGGCTTTCAACTGCGTTTAAGTCCATTTTTTAGGAATGAGAACTGGAAACTGTTTGAGGTGGTCTTAGATTTTGAATATGAATATGAATAGATAAAAAAAATATATATTGTATATATTCCTCAGAATGGATCTGTGACTAGCTCTGTTGATACTAAATATCTAACAAAGCAGGAATATTGCATACAACCAAAGGAAGCTTCAAGAATAGGCATTGACTACGTGTACCTGACAGTCGACAACACTGCAATTTACGGTAAAGTTGATTCCAAAAATTGTTGAGTTTCTGTTTCGTCAAGCTTTAGGTTGTAATGGTTTACTTAATAAGTAAAAACATCTATGTCATAGGAAGAAAATAAATTTATCGATCATAAAATGACAGTGAAATTTTCCATTGACAGATACTCAAAAAAGAGTCCGCCAAGAGATAGTATACAGAAGCTAAAACGCAACTAGAGTTTCTTTTATATTGACACCAAATTGACAATTAATCTTTCGAAAGAATCGAAAAGAGAACATTATTTGCAATACCAAACTTTATATAACAGTAAATAAAATTTATAAAATAAATTCAGTTTATTAAATATTTAAATACTGCATAATACTTTAGAAGCTTCTTATCAGAACTTCTCCCTTCCAGCCAATTCGATTTCACTTTCTATTCTGCTGCTGTCGATCTTAATTCATATTTTCGTTCTGAAAGTTGAGCATATTCACGATAAATGTTACCTTTGTTATTTGCTGTGCTTTGCGATAACTAA
Source organism: Drosophila anceps (assembly GCA_035045945.1). Lineage (NCBI taxonomy): Eukaryota > Metazoa > Arthropoda > Insecta > Diptera > Drosophilidae > Drosophila > Drosophila anceps. The sequence goes on from JAWNON010000190.1 coordinate 5,094,193, forward strand.
TTCTGTGAATTTTATGACGAGCGAGGAGACCTTTCTCTTTGGCATAAGCTGCTACTTTGTAGGTGAGATGTGAACATATCAGAAGCATATGTGAATATTGACATACTTTTATTAGCATACCTGGGATACTTTTTCAACATTGTAATTTACCTCTGGCTGACTGTTCTGGCCTTTGATCTCTGGCGGAAATTTGGTCTTCATATGTTTGAGGTTGCTGATAACACCAAACGACGATTTCTTTGCTACAATCTTTTTGTTTGGACCACTGCATCTGTTCTACTGCTGATCACAGCAGTCATTGATATGCTATTGGATAATCTGGATATCAGTTCCAATTGGAAAGTTGGCTATGCCTATTCTGGCTGCTATCTCAAATGTAAGTTTAACTTTTCTGAAGTGTTGTATTAAGTTTATACGATATTCTTCATTAGTGAACGATTTTTCGATTGTGATTTATTTGTTCGTACCTATTTCTATACTGGTTGTGTGCAATACATCAATGGTTATTATGACTGTCAAGCACATTTACATCGAGACGCAAAGGACTCACGAGCAGCTCGAAAGATTTGGCAAACATAACGTCAAAAATACTAAAATGCGGTATGTCCTCTATAATTTCAAAGTATCAATGATAAAAATACTGAAAATATATTTTATTTCTCCTCAATTTAGTTTCATACTCTACTTGCGCTTTTTCATAATTTCACTCATGAATTGGCTCGTCGACCTATTTTTAAACGTGTTAAATAAAACAGACAATATGACCATGTTTTTAAGTTATGTTTCAAATTTTATTGCGATTATAATAACTATACTTATTTTGGCTGTAACTCTTTATCGAGCAAATATGAAGCAGTTGATTAGACGTTGGTGGGTTTGATAAGAACTTAAAAATTCATTGTAAATAATAAAACTTATATTATTACGTTACAGGAGATTTCGAAATAATGGAAACAATCCATGAATACATTTTTTATAAATATTATAAAAAAATTTATTAAAAAATGTATAAGAACTTTTACATGTTCTTATTAAATATATATTCTTTTAAATCTAAATAAAAAAAGAATTTTACTTATTATTTACTTATTATGTAACTTATTCACTGTCCAAAACTTGAGTTGACTGATGAGAGCAAATGTAACAAGGAACTTGGCAGTACTAAAGCTCAAATCGCACTCTCCGATGGCACACAGATCGAGAAAGATCTTCTGGATCAGTTTGTGGCGCAACCAGGAATACGCATCACATGTGACATGTGCGTCACTTAAATTCTTTTCATAGGACTGAGAACTAGATACTGTTTGAGGTGGTTTTTAATTTTGAATATGAAAAGGAATATATGTAAACATATTGTATAAATTGCTTACAATGGATCTTTGTTTCGCTCTGATAATGCTCAATATCTGACAAAGCGGGATTATTGCATACAGCCAAAGAAGTTGGCAATCATCGAAATTGACTACAAGATCTGGGCGTTCAATTGTCTTTACGATCATAGTGTGATTTACGGTACAGTTGATCAAGAACTGTTATTATATTTTCTTGAGCTATGCTTTAAGAAAGAGGTTTTATGGCAAAAGGTTAATAGCTCTTGCAAATGATTTTAATAATGATATTTATAGCATTGTAGATCGCTTCTTTTCTTTAAATTGAATGCTGTTCTTATCATATTTTTTCTCTTGCAGTTGATTTGGCTGCACTTTCTATTCTGCTGCTGACGATCTTGATTCATATTTTCGTACTGAAAGCTCGGAATATACATGATAAATGTTACCTTTGCTATTTGCTGTGCACTTCGTCGAGTCTTGTGATACGTATTGTAAACAGAATGGACAGATTTTTGTTTGGCATAACCTGTTACCTAGCAGGTGGGCGTAAATATATCAAGTAGTATGTGAAACAATAAATATGATTAGATACCCTAGAGCCCGTCCGATCTGCTATTTAAATACACTCCATTCCCTGAAGCCATGGGTTCAGGGTAAATAAAGAGGTACATATTTTTGTAGCTTACCTAGCATACTTCACCACCATTGCAATATACCTCTGGCTGACTGTTCTGGCCTTCGATCTCTGGCGTAAATTAGTTTTTCATACGTTTGATGTAGGTGATAAAAACACCAGCAGACGTTTTCTTGTCTTCAATCTGTTTGTTTGGGCCACTGCATCCGTTCTCTTGCTGAACACATTAATCATTGATTTGTTATTGGACAATCTGGAAATCAGTGCATATTGGGTTATGTTTATTATTATAATTTGGCAAACATAACGTCAAAAATACTAAAATGCGGTATGTCCTCTATAATTTCATAGTATCTTTGATAAAAATACTGAGAATATATTTTATTTCTCCTTAATTTTGTTTCATAATATATTTGCGCTTCTTCATAATTACACTAATGAGTTGGCTCATCGTTCTATCCATAGCAGTCTTCAATCCAGCAGGCAATCCTCACCAATTTATGTCGAGCATTATGTTTTACTTCTGGCTTGTTCGAAGCATTCTCCTTTTTGTTGCTACTATTAACTGAACAGATGTGTTGCGATTGCTAAAACGTTTTTTGATTTGGTTTTGAAGATCATCTTAAGGCAATTGAATTAATCCGTGAATAATAATAAAAAAATTTACCAAAAAATTATAAATTGCTTTTTATTTTTTTATCAATAGCGTTTTCTTTAAGATCTTGCCAAAGCTTACAACTAGTAGAAAATTTATCAAGTAGAAATTTGATTAATAAATGAATTTAAAATATTATATTATTATATTTTAGCTTATACATTTGATTTTTAAATAAAAATAAATTTAAATGGAACATATTTATGTGTTAAAATTGAAAACTGTGTCTTTTGCTAAGACTAGAGCATATACTTTAAGATGAGCTGAGCTAAGCCAGCACTCGCTCAGCTTTTGCCTTTTGGGCTCACTTGTGTGTGCTGGCTCTCAAATTGACCCTGTTTGTGTAGGGAATGGAAAGTGAGGCGTGGCAAAGGCGAGGCGCGCGCTCAATTGGCAGCATGTCAAGTCAACTTAAGTAAAATTTATTTGTTACAGCCACAGCCAAGGGCCAGACAGAGAGATTGTGGAGTGTAGAGTCAGTCACTCAGCCAGTTAGTCAGCTGGTTATTGTGCGAGCTAGTCTAAATATAAACTGCTCTTCAGCTGCTGATGCTACTGTTGTTGCTGTTGCTGCTGCTGAATGTGTTCCATTTTGCGTTTACTTTGCCTGTCAGCGCAATTGCTGTCATTGCTGTTATTGCACTTAACGCACTTGCGCCTCCACACACATACACACACACACACTAAGAGAGAGTCGAGTATAGAGACCTGCATGAATGCTGAATGACATAGAGAGACAACTGGTAACTGGCAACTGGCAACGGCAACGGCAACGGCAACGGCAACTGGCTGCAATTATGGTGTCTCAATGCGTTTTGTGCGTGGCTTTGGCAGTTAGCCTGCAAGCCTGCCATCGCATATTTGCAACAACAGCGGCCACAACGATGGAGACGTAGACAAAAGCATTGAATGCCCATGGGGCAGCCATTAGCCTAATAACGCACACTCACTCGAACAATCCACATCGCTGTCTCGCCTTAGCTCCCATTTCCATTTTTGGGTTGACAAACAGTAGACATGATGAACGTCGCATCAGCTATAGCTACTGCTACAGCCTCAGCTTCAAACAATTAACATAAATAATGGCCAGGTGGTCGACTCACTCGACATTGTCTATCCTATTTTGTGGGCTCACTTTCTCACTCTGTGTATGTGTTTGCATAATAAGTGGAATATATATTTTTCACTTTTCATTTTTAATTATGGCGCTCGGGACACGCTCCAAATACCAACAACAAATGCAATGTGTGTCATGAGTGTAAATAAAAGGGTGCGACAATTTGTCTTTTTGTTAAGGCTTCAGCTAATGCATTCTGGTGCTAAGGTGTACAAGGATTGGAAATATTCTGTGTTCGTTTTAAGAATTTAATATTGATGTACTTAGACTAGAGTACACTTTGTAGTATAGCTGATAAAAACCATAAATGGCATCATTCTTTGATTCAATTCAATCTAAACAGAAAATAATTTTATATTATATTTATAGAGCTATAGAACACAACGAACACAGGATACTTAGCTACGGGGAAGATAGGGTATTAGGGATCTACTAACACAGACTTAGGGCAAATTTGATACATTTTCAGATACAGAACTGGTCTAACTTAAGGGTCTTCTACTTGTACTAACGCGAAGGCCAGCAGAGCTTTGAGCTGCAGTATCGAATCGCGTTTGCCAGTTTGTTTGGGTGAGAATCTGATCTCTCGAGGTATTTTTTGGCCACCTTCTGGATTTGGTGTCCAATTTTTGGTATCTTGAGGTTCTCGTATACCAAGGGACTCCAGGCAGATGCGACTACAGTGCAGCACAGAAATTCCTTAAAACAAAAATCAAAATATATTGATTAACTTGAAGAAAAAAAAACCAGATGATCATAGAAAGTGGCGTTATCTTATTTCATTTTCATTCATTCATAATAATATATTTATATAGTTTAATCAGCATAGTTTTGCGAGATGAAAATCATCTTCTGTTGCTCAATATTTTATTATAAAAATTACTTGAAAAGCCAGCCACAGCTGTTTAAAGATAGTCACATTATTCACAGGTCTCAAACTTGCCGTCGGTGCTTAAACTAATTCTTCTTAAACACTGCTTGCTAATTCAACTATATTGTCTGTACTTTGTGCTCATCTTTGTCTGGCTTAAGATCTCGGCTGAAGCTATGTAAATACACTACGAATCGCTTGCGCTCTGAGGCCATAATTGTGACAGCTTCCATAAGCTCAGATAAATGGAAAATCTAGTTGAATATTTCCATATCTCAATGTAATTGATAAATCAAACAGCTGCCGCAATATAGTTATTAGAAATCGTATCATATTTACTTTGTCTAACGATAAAAAGAAATTCATTGAACATTTCAGCTTTCAATAGCTGTTCTAGTTTTCGTTGCGCTACAAAATTCGCGTAATTTTTGTGTCATATATACATTGACGAGGCGAAGAGCTGGTGAAAAGTTTCTGCAAGTATTTTGAACCAAATGTCGAGTGGAGCATGTGACAAAACTTGAAGTCGAAATTGCTTCGGCCAAATTGTTACTCAAAGTAAATGTCGGAGAACGCCCCAGCACTTCAGCATTCAGAGCTGAACTGTCAAAGTCAAACTGTGCTGGGAGCTACGTTAAATTTGCAGCTTAACTGCCCTACGGCCACAATGCATGGCAGCTGTAGCAGCAGTTTGGCTTGGTTTGGCTTGGCTTACGTTACGTATACGCAACGTCTGAGGTTTGGCAATAAAATTGCGCATTGTTGTTGTTGCTGCTGTTATTGCTACTGTGAAATACCAAGCATTGCGAGATTTATATGTTTAGCTCGCTTAAGTGGTAGTCAGACATTGGTTTTAGGTTGAGCATAAGACAACTTTATAAGTAAAGCGCATGGCTTGCAGTCTAGACAGACAGACAGACAGACTCGCTGGGTCGTCCGTTCGTTTGCTCATTCGTTCCGACTGTCAGGCAGTTGGGCCAGTCAATGGTGACATTCAAATGCTGCCAGCTGCCAGTTCAGATTTATGCGAAAACCTAACAAAAATCGGAGGGTCAACATTCTGTGGGGCAGCAGTTTGGATTTGCTGCATAGTTGTTGTGCTACGAAAACTTTTGCACATTTCCTACACAGCATTTTAAGCAGAGGCAGAGTGGGAGAGACAGAGAAAGGGAGAGCGGGTGAAATAGTTGAAGGGGAGCTTGTGCTTTATAATTTTGTAGCTTCATTTTTATATTATCGGTGGCAAGTTTTCTGCTATTTTGGGCACAACTTATGGTGTAAAAAGTGGAAGCGGAGCTGCTCGTGCCAACTTCCTACTACGAAGGAAGTCGCAGACCGTGCGAAAACTTTCAGTGCAGCTCAGAGTCGAGGGGGCTTGGGCAGCTTCCTTTCCACACAAAATTTGTTTAATTAAAATTTTTGTGAAAATCTGTAAATTGTTTTGTTTTGTCGGTTCGGTTCGCTGCGCTCGCTCGAGTCGGCCTCAGTTGAAATATTCTTCTGCCGCCTCCTCCACAGATAGTTGGGAAAACAGCAAATTATTGCCAGCAACTATGAAATTGTTAAATTATTGAGCTCCTCTCTTGACATTCGACTTCCTCCGGGCATTTGCTTGCTCTCCCACCACACCGTTTACAGCAGCTTAATAATTAATCTCGAACTATATTATTTATGCATTTATTTTCGCTTAATGTTTAGAAGATGGAAGATGGTTACAATCTGTCAACCTACCTTCGAAGTTCACTTTTTTTTTATTTTTTTTTTTTGTAATCCCCATGGCTTGAGTGTCTTTCATCTCGAAAGCTGCGTAGCCATCAATTATTTACTAATGCTCGTATAATAGAGTTGCATAATTTAACACTAGAGTTTTTCGCATGGAATTCATCAATTCATCATGCGAAAAAAGATAACATATACCGAGCGAAATGCGAAACTATGCGACCCCAAAAGGACAACACGCACAAAATTATTCAAGTCAATGAACAATTTAATTTATCATTAATATAAAATCGGACAGTTTGTGTCGCCTTGGCGTGCTGCCATCCCACACAGTGTGAGAGAGATAAAGAGAGCGAGACAGGGAGAGAGAAGGAGAGAGTGAGAGCCAACCACTTGAGCTAATCTCATATATCATCCTTGATCTGGCAGCGAAGCGAACCGAAGCATTCGAACCAGGGAACATCGAACATTTTTTCTAATACGTACGATTTTACTTTCAAATGCGCCCCCGCCACAACGTTCGTGCGCCGTGTCTCTGCCTCGCTGTCTGTGTGCCATAATTCTAAGCAGGAAAGTTGCTGGCATCAGCAGCCGGCAGTCTGACCATTAATACTCAATTGGCTGTGCTTCCTGTGCGGCTTGTGGTTGGTCTCCGTTGGTCCTCCGCTGCCATCGTCGTCATCATCATCATCACCATCATCACCATCATCATCATCTTTGTCGTCTTGTGCTGACACTTGAATTGAATCGAAATTGGTTATTAGCAATTCTTACGAGATGCTGCCAACGATGACTTCGACTTCGACTCTGACTCAGACTCCCACTCTGACTCTGACTCTGACTCTGACTCTGGGGTCCGGGCGCGTCTCACTTGAAAGGGGAATATATTGCAGTAAAAAAATATATATATAAAAATCATAAAAAATTGGAAAATCCGTGTGTGTGTGTTTGTCAATGCTCAGTTGGCTCGACTGTCATGGCGTATACGCAATATTTATTTCTTTCGTCTTACCTTCAGTTTATGGGTTGTTTAAAGCGCTACAAGTTGCACAGCCAGCTGCCTAAGGGGCACAGTCAAGTTGTCAGTTGATAGCCGATCCGTGTCAATGCAAACAATGCCAGACAGATACAAAGAGAGAGAGAGAGAGAGAGAGAGAGAGAGAGAGAGGAAGAGAGAGTTGGACATACAGAGATGAGACGGAAAGAATTGCATATCAAAAGTTGTTCAGCGCAAATGAAATCGTTTTGTGGAACTTCCGTTTCCGTTTGCTGCTGGGACAAACGGGCAACTGGCAACTGGTAACTGGCAACGACAGAGGCAGAGGCAACTGGCAGCCATGTTTACGAGTCGAGAGTCGCATTCACACACGATTTTTGATTTTGATTTGTTTGCGAAACTCACTCGCACAGAGCACTTCACTGCACTGCAGTGCACATTGCGTGCGAGTGCATTCGCTTGGAATATCTAAGTTTTCTGGCCCAGCTAAAGTTCTCTCAGCACAACAACAAAACTTGCGCCAAGCAGAAAAAGAGAGAGAGAAAGAGAGAGAGAGAGAGAGCGAGAGAGAGAGAAAAAACATTTTCGGTTGTGCCCATCTCTCTCCCGCACAGACTGTGTTACAGCATTTTGCTGATGCGCGCGTAAAATGCAAAAATTGCATGCTTTATGCATAAATAAACAAATCAGTGAAATCAAAAACATCCAAAATGACTTCAAAACTTAGATCAATGCCCATTGTAGTGTATGCGATTCGCAATTCAATGTGTATCTATCTATGTGTGTGTGTATTGGATTTCTGTTTTATTTATTTTTAGGCTCACATGATATTTGGGCAAAGATTGAGGACAATTTCTGTTTGCCTTTGCGCTTTAAATATATATATATATATATATATATATATATATATATATATATATATATATATATATATATATATATATATATATATATATATGTTTATATATATATATATATATACAATATGACTCGAATGAGAAAAGTTCAAGCTGCAGAGGAAATTATTAAACAACAATTTCCACAAAGCACATATTTTAGTTAAATTAGAAATAAATGTTGTTGCAGCATTAGAAGTATGTTCAAATTGTTTTTAAATGTGTAACGATATAAGCATAGATATTTAAGTTACAATTTGCGCAATCTAAAGCTCAAAGAGAAAATAAAATTTAAAGAAACTTGAGTTTATTAAAGGGAAATAGTTTCGCCCAGAAGTCGGTCAAGTTGGCTGCATGCAAAATGTGTTTTATTTTTTTTTTTTATCTTGAATGATGCTTAGGGCCCAAAAATTTGCACATTCCTTATTTGTGCAAAGTGTCCGGCTGTGCTCGGCTGACTTTTGCCTGAAGCCTCTCAAGGTATCAGCCATATGCGCGAGGCAAGCCTTGAGCCTTGAGCCTAGCAAGAGTTTTATGACATAAGCCGAGCTAGCGAGACGTCTGACTTGATGATAAGGCTGCAGCTGGTGCATACATATGTACGTGTGTGTGTGTGTGTGTGTGTCTGGAGACATGTGTGTGGACCCTTTAATAACAAACTTATGTTAATGACTTTCACTTGTGGCAGCGGGCTACTGGCTGCTGGCTGCCAGCTAAATGAAGGTTATGGCCTGGCCTTCCAGTGCACGGCTGATGTCTGACTGAATGAAGTTGCGCAAATCATCATCCAATTAGAGCTGTAAAATTATACTAATTACAACTTTGGAATTAGAAATATGCAAATGCCGAAGCACAGACGCGACGAGATCGAGCCAAACAGCCCACTACGGCAAAGTTTTATGATTAAAAATTGCTAAAGTTAAATGTGTCACACACAGAAGGAGCGAGAGGGAGAGAAAGTGGTCGACAGTGGGCGCTGCTCTCTCCAAAGCTATATAGAAAGTTGCATACATTTGCCTAAATTATATTGACGTCTAACAGTCCCGCTGCAAGTCGCCTGCAAGGCAGCTGATAAGTGAGCTAAGCGCTCGCTTGGCTGGCTAAATGTGGGAGAGGGCGAGAGAGGGATAGTGGGACACATATGAAAGGCCGCCAAAGCCATGCATAAATTATGAAAGTTGCAAAAACGGTTTGTAATAATTAAAACAAAATATGCTTAAAATTCAACTTTAAACTTGTGTCTAGTTAACACATCAAAAAAATTGACAAAAAAAATAGAAGAGCAGAGAAGCTGTCTGGCAAAATTTGCAAATATGGCAGAGTTTGACAACCAAAGGGCGGCTTTGGCATATACTTAATATGCCATATAGCTAATACACTTTAAAGTAAATGAGAATGAGTAGGGCGCATATTTGTGAAAAACTTTCAAATAAGGCTATCAAGTGTCATCAGAAAAAGGTTCATTGACGGCTGCTAGTGTATGCTTAATATGCCACATAGCTAATGCGATACACATGATATTTATAGTAAGAGTAAAATTTGTGATAGATTTTAATATAAGGCTATCAAATGAACTCAAAAGGAAAGTCTGCCAAGAGCTGCAAGGTACACTTTACTTATAATTTCGTCTACAATAAATATGAAAATGTTTTTAAATAGCTTTTCAATATAAAGCCATCTAATGTAGACACTTTTGGCAATTAGGATGTTTGTTGAACATCGCGTATACTTAATACGTTACATGACTAATACGCAATGTCGTGTAGTTAATATGGCATACGCAGCACGTCGCTGCTCGCCAGTCACGCGCTCGGCAAGTAAATTCAATCAAGTTGCCACGGCCAACAACTGAAGACAATTGCTGCAACTGGACACGGATAATTTGCGCTAATTGTAATGCATTTAGCGCAGCAGCTGCGCTGCAGGTCGCCTTCAAAGACAATCGTTGAGGTTGGGGCTGGTCGCTGTGTGGGTCTGTGTGAAAAAGTAACAACTAAGCAGCAGCTTAACACTCGTTCGGACTGCTGCAACACAGCAGCGCCCTTGGGCCTGTCAGCGCCATTGCGCAGTTATCAGTTTCACTTCCTATGCCAATTTCCATTTTCATTATTCGCCGCGTCACTTTATCATTTTCCAATTGACAACGCACAGCTGTTGTTGGCTCCCACACAGCGCCCCCTGCCTCGGCTGGCCTGTTTTCGAATTGTCAAATTAAAACGGAAAAATGTTGAATTTGATTAGCGAAGCGTTAAAGAAAAGAAAAACGCCGAGCAGCGAGCAGCAGACAAATGCAGAGAAAGAACCAAAAATAAAAGTAAAAGAAAAACGAATGAAAAGATAATGAGCCTTGGTTCAGGCCAAAAAAGAAAAAAAAAAGCAGCGCTGAAGCAAAACTTTCCCCCAGATCCAACAGCCGTGTTAGCCAGGGCTGCAAAGAAATTGAGCTGAAGCAAGAAACTATTTGTATATAAAAGGTTTCTTCGCAGTAGCTATTAATCTGAAGGATTTGACTTTATAAATATTAAGAAGATGCCAAAAAGAATTTAGAGAATTTCAGAAAATTTGTCTACAATTTTTTTTTATTTAATTGAATGATTATTATTTAAAAAAAAGAGTAAAATTAAAATTAAAAAAAAAATAATTGAATAATTAAATTATTTAAAAATTCTATTATATTATATACAAATTTTTTTTTATAATAAATGAATAATAAATAACATTTATAAGTATTTTTGTAATAATAAATAAACAATATATAAAACTTTAAAAATTCTAAACTATTTTCGAATTATAAATAAAAAAAAAATATGGAGCTTTAAAAAATTTTAAGTTTTAAAAACTAAATTTGTTTTTGTGAATATTTTCATTTTAATTTACTGGCAACTTAAATTTCCCAAACCTTTGCATAACAAGTTCCCTTTGACTTGCCACTGAAGCTATCTTCTATACATTATCTATTTAAATATTCCCTACCATCTCCCAAGCATACATATAGTATATCTCATATACAAATACAGACACGGCTCAGTTATGTAATTACAATGCTTTTTTCACTTTAACTAATTGTGACGCCTAGGCTATGCAGGGCAGACACTCTGTCAGCTTTAAAGAAGCGAAAGACTTAAAGAAGTATAAAAGTATTAAACAGATTAGAATGAGCTAGCCAAAGCTTTGCTGATCAAATACATGTAGTGATTTCCATTTGATATTCTAAATTTCTATTTATACAATTCCTAAATACTTAAATTCTTTGCAGTTTGCATTTTTAGTGCTCTGGCAACCCTGGTTAGATAATGAGTCAGTCAAGCAGGCAGAGCTATCATTGTCAGTTACACGGAAAAGTGCAGCTGCCGCTCCGGTTCGGCAGTGTTCTAAGTGTCGTCGCAGCAGCTATGCCACTTCAGCAAAACAAACACGCACACGCACACACACACACACACATAGACACACACACGCACATTCACCCATCCAACAGCCACTCTTAGTTACAGCCAAAGCCTTTGAGTGGTGGATAATTTTGTAATTATTTAACTTAATGGAAAACAAACTTAATTTTCGTGCAAAAAATTAAAAGAAGCAACGAGAGGGGCGTGGCCAAGGGCATGGGCAAGAGCGAGGGCGAGGGTGGGGGCGAGGGCAAATAGACAAGTTTTGGACAAGTTGAATGGAGAGCTGCCAATTTGTTGTGCTTCCGCCTGGCTGTCTGCCTGTGTGTGTGTGTGAGCAGACAAGCAAGCAAACAATCCAAATGCAGGCGCGTGTGTTGATACATCTTGGCCAACAATTAAACTGTAATTCTATTTAATTATGCACCGTGTTTGCAACGCACAGCTAATTGACAGCTGAGACGAAAATCGAGGCACTTCATAAAATCGATGAGCTCATGATTAAAACCGTAAACTCTCGAGCAGTGCTGGCAACTAACTAACTATCGAGGGCGACAGAAGAGCTGAAACTTAACAAAAGTAGCAAAAATCTAGCCAGTACAAAAGACATTTATTTTTGATTGCAACATGTGTTTTACTTTAACTAATTGATTTGGATTTCTTATCATGTTTTTGGTAAAAAAAATGCCATCTCAACTGTATATGCTACACTGTATAACAAAGATATTGCTGGATCAAATTCAAAATGTGGAATACTTATTGAGTCGGTATCGTTGGGTACAATCTATGCACCAAATTTATTGATAATATTTGATATAAGGATAGTGGGACGGACGATAGGACGGACGGTGAGACGGACGATGGGACAAACGGTGGGACGGTCCGACAGAAGGCTGAACTAAGCTAAATCGACTGTGCAGTTACTTGTTATCCAGCATATATATAGTCTTCGATGCTGACCACGCCTTTGTCAACCTATTAGGCCGACAATTTTCCTTTGCCCATCATTTTCAAACTCAAATTAAAAGTGAAAAACATATAGACTTTTGCCTGTCATTCTTTGCCATTTGAATCTATCTCTAGAAACAGCCAACTTCTCAGCACTGCTCAAGAAATTTAAGTCGCTCAGTGTACGAGCGGCCTAGAACTTATTGCGCAAAGTTCAAAGGTTGCCAATTCGCAAAAAGCGAGCTGCAAAATTGATAATCCACCTCGTCCAAGAAACTGTGGATAAAGTTTTGAGTTGCACAGCAAACGGAGCCGGCTCGACGGCCGTCGTTTATTAAGTGCCGGCAAAAGTTGCCAGCGCACACAAAAATGATAATTGGCCGCAGCCACGCCCCCGTTCCATGCGCCAGTTGTCGAAAGGATGCATAATTAACACACAAAATAATGATAAAGTTCAAGACGTTGAGTCAGCGCTCAACGATTTCGTATTACAAGTTCGTCCTGCAGCTAACGGCCCAGCTTCTGGAACTCCCATTCGCGATTGTCCAGCGGGCAGACGGAGCGCGATTTGAGCCAACGCGATATGCAATGAAAGTGGTAAGCATGGTTGCAAACGCCCCAGGCCACGGTGCACTCCTCGAAGGAATTCTGATTGGGATCCGCTTGGCATTCGATGCACAGATCCATTATCGAATTGCGGCAAATGGCGCAAGTATCCACGGCAATATCTGGGGGAAAAGCAAACGGAGAACAGAGAACAGAGAACGGAGAACGGACGGCCGGATATTGTTTCATAATCAGCTTTGAGCTACTTATGGCTTACCCCATGCCCACATTGCAACCGCATTCCATTTCTTGACCGTAAATCGTTTCTTTGTCTTCTGGCAGTCGGCACTACACATTGGCTTCTCTTCGAGCTCCACGTCATTCTGCTTCTCCTTATCCTTCTCCTCGTCGTGTGATGCATTTGCCTTGCCCGCTTGCTGCGGCTGCTGCTTCTGTGTATCACTGTCCGTCTCTGTTGTGTTTTCTGCGTGGAGTGCCGAGCAACTCGATTCGCTCGAGTCTTCCATTAATATAATTTTGTTTAGCTGCCTATGTTGTTAACTAATCAATTCCTATTGTTTATCTAACTAAGGAATCTACTCAAATTGTAGAGACTACTGTGTTGGCTTACTAGTCACATAGCTTAGGTACTAATTGTATTCAATGACTATAGGGTTATTTTCTTAAACAAGAGAAGAGTTCTATAAACTAGAATTTATTTGACATTTATTTACATTTTATATTATATATTATTTTCAATTTATTTACTACAAATTTGTAAAAATGTTTATAAATAAATATATAGTTGAATTCTAATCAATTCGAATTGTTTATATAACCTCCAGTCGCTGGATTTGATTTGTTCTTTTCTATATTTCCATACCTTAAGTATGCTCTAGTAGCACTACTCATTGCTGGAACTACTCGTACTGCTACTGCTACTCCGTCAATATATTTTAGTTGTTGCATTTTAAGAATTTGTTTAGTACCTGAGCTGTCACTATATGCAATTTATAGTTTGCATCATTATATATATATCCTTCAATGCACTGACTTTACACGTCGCATTTGCTCTACTCCTCACTTAGGCTTTTCATATGCACTTGATCACTTTGGTCAATTTACTACATGGATTAGATTCATTCTATGCCCACGCCACTCAGTGCTTTATTCATTATTGTTCCCTCACTCATCTCTACTCTTTACTCTAGCTTCAATACCTTTTCTACACTCTTCCTAGATTCCATCATTCATTTCACTCACTCCACTGCACCTTCAACAATCCATATCAGTTTCTTCAACTCTTGTGTTCTGCCTTCTTCTATTTCCTTCACCAGTTCCACATTTCGCCAGTTAAGTCTTCACTCGACACTTTGCTCTTCATTTCGTCGGACTCTCATTACAGTCGGATTATGTTGGACCGTCCAGTTCGAGTGCGCGTTCTATATTCTTCGCCTTCCAAACACTAGATGGCGCTCTAATTACGTGACGAGCAATTTAGTGCAGCATCTATGTATGGCTCCATTACGCAGCTTCCAGTCTTCTAGTCAAGGTCCCGTTGCAGTGCATTATGCTTATTTAGGGTTGTTCCCCACTCGCTGCAAACGCATCCCCCGCACTGCCCGCACCCCTCGCTATCTCGCCCGTTCGTTCCACAAGATGCAGCGCAGTTTTTTTTTTCGCTCTCTGTTCAGCTTCGCTCGCCAAATGTTTTGCTATGACGCTTGAGTCAACATTAATTTAAATGAGTTGCCACTTAACTTTTAATTAAAAATTCACTTTTTATTTATTTAGCTGGCAATGGAATGGACTCGACCCAAGTCAGCCCGAGTCGGCCCACATCCAGCTACCACTTTTAGCTGCGGGAACCTGCGCTCCTTCCGCTCTGCTATGCACTTATGGCTGCTGCTGCTGCTGCTGCATAGCCAGCCGCCCGACTGCCAGTTTGATTTAAAAGCTCTGCTCAAACTAAAATAAAAAATTTTCCAGCAAAAAAATGAAAAAAAATAAGGCAAAATAATAAATAAAAATTGTACCGACAGACGCGAGCGCGCGCGCTCATACAAATTAAAGTTTGTGTTATTTTATTCTGCTTGAAATGCAGCCAAATGGTTTTCTATTTAATTTTCGTACGCTTTAATTGCCATCTAAATGAATAAATAAGTGCAAATAAGTCAGCTCTCTCTCGCAACTTATTTGGCGAGTCCCTCTCTCACTCCATCTCCCTCTCTCTCTCTCTCTCGGTCACACTTAAGCATGTGATTACCACGCACATCCTGCCTCCCATCCTCCCGCTCTCTCACACTCTCCCTCTCTCTCTCTCTCTCTCTCTCTCTCTCTCAGTCTCCCACTCTCTTGATCCACAACAATTTCCGTAATTAATTTGCAGTCGTAATTAAAATGCTACGCGTTATTTTTCTTGCATTTAATTGATATTTTTTACCACATATTTTATGTGACTAGCGATTGTGTGTTTGCTGCGTGCGCATTAAGTCAACTGTATATATTTTAGTAGCTAAATACTTAATATGAAATGTACAAAGTGTTGAACAAATTTTTAAACAAAATATTTAATAACCTTAAACCAATTATAATTGAAGGAATGCAGGACTCAAATTATATTTATTTTGCATTTTTTATCTTAAAACTTTTTTTTTTTTTAAATACCCAATAAAAATTTCCTAAAATATTATTGTATAATTTTTATTTTATAATTAATTTTGTATGTTTTCTTAGTGTTTAAAAGAGCATTTAAATGATTATTACATTACATCTTAATACTGATGTATTCATTGCAAGTATTTTAGGATTTTCTCTTATGATTGAAACAAATTCTGCCTTAAACTTTTGTATTAAATATATGTTTTTCTGTTTTTCTTTGATTAAAATCTGTCTTCATTCAAAGAAATAAGTTATCAAATTGTTAAGTTATCAAACATATATATTTTGTATAATTTTTTATCTTTTTGTCTTTATCTTATTTTGCTGTCAATATTTCCAGGCCAATTACCGTCTACTCATCCTGCCATTGCACAATGTAACACGAGCGGCGCAAGTTGAGCAGTTTTATCAGCGGCAACAGTTGGGCTTTGGGGTGCTTAATAAGTGCATTTTGTCTATAAGCCACAGTTAACGCATGTTCAAATAAAGATTTCTATAAACACATATTACGGATATTAAATACCTTTTCATATCCTCATTTCAACCCAAAATTTAAAGCAAAAACAATATATTTCATATGGCAGTTACCTGGTCTCATCTACATAGACACGAGACGCTGTTAAAATGTCATTAAGATCGTAAATCTTGCAAACAACTTATTCAATAACTAATTTCCTATTATGTTGTTCATAATGTAGTCAGAGTGTGTGTATGTAAGCCTGAGTAAATGTTATATGTGAGTGAATATACTTTTGTCCATGTGTCTATAGAGGTAGATGAGTTACAAAAGCTAATGCCTTAAGCATCTACATACCCTCACTCAGTTACTTTTCAAAGTGCCAATTGACTTGTGACTTTCATTTGCACCTTGGCAACTATGATATCTCAATACAGTCATAATTCTAATAGCCAACCTTTTCAAATGGCACCCAAAGCGTTTCTGGCAACTTTCACAGAGAGACAGAGATAGAGAGATAGGGAGAGGGAGTGAGGAGGTGAGCATGATTACTTGGCATGCAAATTCGTTGCCAAGTTGCCTGGCGGCCCAGCGTCGATTGGCTTCAATTTATTTTACGAGCATCCAATGTGTTAATTTTCTCTGCCAGACATTTACAATTAATTGCAATCGATGCAGCACACACATACACACGCACACTTACACACACACACACACACCAACAAACGCATTTACACAGTTTATCTGAGCTGCATGTCATAGTTGTTGTTGGATTGCATTGCTCTCACTGTCCACGCATATTAAATTGTTTGGGCTTATTGAACTATTTGATTTGGTTGACTGTTTGTCACGCAGTCGGCGCCTTTCAATGTGCCACGCCCACCATTACGCCCGCTTTGTGGAATTGAGTGCACATGCTCTTCATTTGGAATTGATGTATTTACATCCGTTTGTAATTTCCTACGTGCGCTCGAATATATTTTACCCAAAATTTGCCAAACACTGCAGCCAGTGAACCAAGCAGTCAAACACACACACACACACACATGGATGGCGTTTAGTCTTTGCTATATATACATATATATCCATGACTATATCATCTCTGACTGCAGGTTGTATTGCTTTAATTTCGCCATCATTCCACCTGAGCTCAGCTGCATGCAAATTTTATTTACACCCTCGACGTCTGTTTGGCTCCTCTGTCAATATTATTGATCAGGCGTCAAATCTTGGCTGCAAATTGTGCCACATTCCCATCGAGAGTTTCACAGAGCGCTTAGCTGAGGTGTGTGTGTGTGTGTGTGTGTGTGTCCTCCAGCCATGCACAGGTTATTCAGTGCGGAAGTGCGGAGCTGTCATTGTGTGTGTCTGCAGAACAATTAACATAAGCTAGTGGCAAACAAGTCAAAATGGTAAAGGGTAGAGTCTTAGCTGTAGTAGATCGACTAGCAGATACCCAGTAACTGGTATTGGTATCTCTAGAGTATGATACATAAATATATATTAGTTTTAACTGTGCTACATACAATTAGAGTAGAAATTGCAGAACTGCGCTTGTTGATGATCGATTCGCAGATACCCTGCAAAAGGAAGTTGAATTTGAAGAAGAGATTGAGCGTGAGATACTTAGACAAAGCAAATTTCAATTCAATTTGAATTATATATCAGCTGAATTGATGAGTTGCACCTGATGATCAACTAATAGATACTCTGTAAAAGGAACTTCTAAAGGACAAAGCATATTTCATTTCCATTTTATTTGTGCATTTCAATTGAGGAGCTGAATTTAAAGAGCTGAATTTGATTGACTAGCAGATACTGTGTAATAGTAATCGGTATCACTAGAGATCGAGAAATTGATCTCAAATTCAAACGAAATACAAACAACTTTAGTCAAACTACTGATGATCAACTAGCAGATACTCTGTAAAAGGAGAGCTATATTACTATAACTATGCATTTTACTTGATGATCAGCTCGGTGATACGCTGTAGTAGAAAATGTATAGCTTATCCGAACTAGTTTCCTCTTCAACTATTCTTCTATTCACTCTTCAAAGAACGACTGGCAATCACTCTACAATATCGCTAAGTTTCTCTAGAGATATTGCTGAAATAGGAAAAGAAACTCTTGCTTTAAGTGCTTCACATTATCAGCTTGGCAAGCCTCTTGAACAATTGGCCAGTTTTAGTTATATAGAGTTTCGCATTTTTTTGCTCTATTAATTTTTGTTGGCCATAGTAGGGCGGCCTAAAGGCTCGGCGTTGCCTATAAAATTTAATTGAGAGTCAAGCGAAGCAAAAAACTGAATAGAAAATAAACTGGCACACGACAAAGCACTTCCGCACGCACACACACAGATAGTAGAGAGAGAGAGAGAGAGAGAGAGAGAGAGAGAAAGTGTGAGAGAGAAAAAGAGAGACAGAGTGAAAGAGAGAGAAAAAGACTGAGACATCGCAACACTTGGCTAGCGCCTTATTAATAAAACAAATACGAAAACGAGTAAAAAGAAAGCCAAAGTAAAACAGAAAGAGATAGAGAGAGAGAGTGAGGGAGGGAGGGAGCGTGAGAGGGATACAGTTTGCCACGGCATTTCCATATATAAGCCACATTTTCAATAACAAACGCCGTCAGCTGTATGACTCAAAGTTCGACAAAGTTTCGAGCTTTCCACAAGTCGCGCTGGCAGAGCCTTCTGGTTGCTCGTTTTATTTTCATTGAACATTTCATTGACACTTTGACAGCAACATTGACATTTGCGTGACTCGAGTGATTAGAATATGTGCGCCGCAAAGTAGGCAACCAACAAAGTTGCTACCCAACTCGACACAAATGCCATGAAACTCAACTCTTGTGCGCATAAAATGCCTGACTTAGTGTTCTATTGCTGCTTAAATCCTCAAAGCTCACTTCTCTCTTGCTTTGATGACAATGCGAAATACAGCGTGTCTGTTTGTGTATGTATGAAAGTGCTTTCTGTGCAAAGTCCCCAAGAATTTAGTATGACTATTTGTATGCCCTTTAACAGTGAAATGATGAAGAACAAAAAACGATATATGTAAAGAAGGAGTAAATTAAGATGAAAACTGTTCTATAGATTGTTAGTTGGGCGTATAAATACTTTTAGTTTAAGAATAACATAAGCATAGAGCTCTGAAAAGAAACTCTATTGCTGGAAAGTTCTTCTCCAAGCCTGATCAATAAACTATGTACATGAGCTGAACTAAAGAGCGCCACCTCAGTAATTATTTAGATTTCGTGAAAGAAAACCTATCGTTCAATGATTCTACCGCTAATATACAGTGAACAGCAAGATTAAGAAGCATGGTACTCATATCTACGCTCATTGGGGGCGTGCCAAATTGGGTAAAACTGAAATACGATGATTGAGTTACTGCTAACCTTCTTCTCCTGCTCAACACAAATCTTAGATCCAAACTTAATTATTCCTTTTTCTAATAAACTTCGCAATATTTCAAATTCTTCACATTCCTCTGCGATCCAGAGGCTGTGATCCTTTCATATGACATGATATGATGCGATGTAGCTTTCAATACACTGCCAATCTATCCTCATACCTGAAGCTGAGTTACGACTGCAGGCAGCGCATGACTCCTATGTAGAATCAAGCTTGACTTATCTAAAGCCTTTTGCTATATTCCAATCTGAAAGAAGATTATCTTAGCACTTTAGATTTTTGAGAAACTCCAAAGTAAAGGGAAAATGGTAATACAGAATAGAAAATACAGTCACATTACCTGAAATTAAATCTCTTACTTTAACTTTTTTTTGCTTGCTTTAAACAAGTTATATTATATTTGATAATTATATAAAAACATTTTGGTTATATTTATGCAAACTGAAATACCAAAAATAAAATAAAATAAAATAAAATACCAAAAATAAATTAGTTATTTTGTTTTCTTACACAGCTTGTTTACACTGCTCAGCTATGCTCGTGCTGCAGCTCTCTGCTCCATTTCCTGTAAATCTTGTGGCATACATAATTGAAGCTGTTTACCTTGACTCTATAGACAGCTAACCGTAACGTGCAGCAGAGAGGAATACAATGTGTGTGCCACATAGGCAAATTGATATGCCATGAGTGAGAGTGAGAGAGCGAGAGCGGCTGCTGCTAGAAGCAGCTGTTCGATGAGCTCGTAGTTCGAAGCTCGTAGCTTGAGGGGTTGTGAAATTTATTTGGCTTGTAATGCGATTCAATTGCTTGTCGCCTGGATAATGCAGGCGTATCGCTTACCTCCCTATCCCGAGATAAACGAGTTGCGCTTAAAACGTTTGATGTGCCAATTTTCATAGTTGATTCAAAGAGAGAGAGAGAGTGAAAGAGTGTGCGTGTGAGTGAGAGCGCAATATGCCCAACAGACGCTACGCTTGATTTAGTGTTTTATTGTTTATTGCCTCGAGTTTTGTGACTGTTGGGAGTCCAATCTTGAACTCGAGCTCAAGTACGAGCAGCAATGACAGCTTGTTGTTATAGTTGGTGCTCTCGCTGTCCAGCGAGTGGCAGAAGTTTTTGCATTTGCTGCACTTTATGCGACTGCTGCTCATTTTTATTATTTGCTGCTGCAGCCCATGACAAACTTTTCTGTTAAGCCAACTTTTGCACTTTACTTAGTTGAAGCGCTACTCTGCTCTGCTCTGTTCTGTACTGTTCTACTCGACTCTGCTCTGATGGCTGCCAAAGTTTTTGCTCAGTAATTCCACAACAATAAAAATAAATACAATAATCAGAAGAAGCAAATAATAAAGCAGCTTTACCTTAAATGATTCAATTTGCCCCTCAAACACACACACACACACACACACAGAGAGAGAAGAGAGAGAGAGAGGGAGTGTGGGAGAGAAAAAACCCCAATTGAATTAGCGATAATTGAGTTTTGCGCTGTCACAAACGATAAACATCAGCAGAAAGTCGGAAGCCAACTCAAAATAATTCAATAAAATGCAACAAATTAAATAATATAATTTTAATATGTTAGAGAAAAGGAAATGCTGCTGTAAAATTTATACACAAAAGTTATACAGAAAAAGTTTTATATTAATAAAGAAGGGAAACGTGCAGACGGCGGTTGTTGTTAATCAAATAAATATGGAGTCTTTGACTATTTTTTGTAATGTAATATAATAATTTAATAAAAATTACTACATATATAATAATCAATTATATGGATTCTATGACATTATATCAGAATTTTTGCAAAGTGAAAAACGGATGAATAAAGTGAGAAAGAGTCGACGGAAAAAGACTGTCGGCAGTTGCTGCTCATCAAAAATTTAGAAACTTTATGCTTAGCTTTAGTTGCTGAATTTTAAAGTTTAATTATATTATAAACCTTCATTATGTATTATTTATATATATTTAATATAATTTCTTATGTCAAAAGAAAGAAACGAATGAACGCACCCCGTCGACTGTTAGCTCCTGAAATATATATTATAATAATATTTGATAAATATTGAATGACACATTTCATTTTATTTAAGGCAAAGTATATATAAAAGAAAATAAATAAAGTGTGAGAGGTTGAAGAAAGACACTGACGGCTCATTTTTGACTTTTAATAAATGCAATGTTATGTCTTCAGGCAATAGCATCTTGAATTTTGGCGGCAAATCGTTGATTTTCAATACTCAAGACTACATAAACAGCACAGGCATAATTTCTGTAAGACTTTCAATAAACACTGCACTTAACAGCTGAAATATAGTTATATATTATAGTAGTTATAGTAAGTTTAACAAGTTTTCCACATATTTATTAAATTGATATTTTTTTGGCAGTTTCTTTTTTTTACTATACAAGTTATATTTAGTCTTAGCTTTAAAGCCTGCGCTCTTAGCCTGACAGCTTGGGGCAAAGAACAGTCAAAAGGCAAAGATGCAGAGCACCGTGCCCACTAACTAACTGACTGACTAACTGTCTATCTCTCGCCCTGTGTGCAGCTGTCTCTTTGTCTGTCTCTATGTCTAACTGACTGACTGTCTGTGTGACTGACTGACTGTGTGCGTCTATTTTGCATTCTTATGAGGCACAGTCGCAATCGCGCCTGGAGAGCATTTAATTGAACAAGTGAGCACTTTATTAAAATGTCACTCAACGTGTTTAGCTGAACTAGAGAGCGACAGAGAGAGAGAGAGAGAGAGAGAGAGTGAGGGGTAGAGGACATGGCGCTATGTTGACGTGGGCTGTGCAAATTTCATTATCGTTGTGTCAGGCATTTGACAGCCAGTTTCACCTACATTTAACAGGTAAGTGAGCTGCCTTTGGCTCACCTATGCATATTTAATAATATTTTCGTTTTTATACTGCTGCAGTTCAACCAAAATTTTGCAACTAATCCGCAAGCAACGAGCCCAACAAAAACAACCTAATAAAACAACAACAACTGAAATAGTTAACTAGAAACTACACAGCACAACAAAACTGTGTGATAGAGAGAGAGGGGGGGGGGGGGGCAGGGGTACACATAGCAGTTGGAGAACTCGTATATCATGCGGCTTGCTTGGCTAACAAGAAACACACTGGCTACAGAAAAAAGTTTTGAAATGAAATAGCAGTCAGCATATGAAATGAGTTTATTACTCAAATGCTCACACACACACACACACACACACACACACACACATACACACACAATCACACACGCAGTGACTCACACACTTGCAGAAGTCGAAAACTGCGACTCGCTTTAAGTGGCATACAATGGGAAACAGGATATCGTCCTAGTTGTGAAGCCATTTGCTATTGTTGAGTGTAGAGCATTGGTTAGAGTTGGTCCAAAATAGTTGCTTTTTATTTATAAATATTTAAAATAAAGGCTTAATGAAAGCGCATGCAAACATTTGCGTGTCTCTGTGTCTCTCCGCTCTAATATTTTGCAAAATGGCGGAAACATTTATGCAACGTCATCGTCAGACTGCCATGAAAAGGAAATGCGCCAAAAATAGGACAGTGTTAATTGAGCGAGACGCGACAACAACAACAGCAACAGCAGCAGCAACAACAACAGCAACAGCAACTACAACAACCATTTGCAGTACAAATCGGATGTGTTTTTGCTTTAGCTGCGGAAATTGGTTTATAGATCTATCACATAGATACGTATTTAGCCGCATCCAAATTGTAAATTGAAGATGCGCACGTGCATTGCATATGCAAATTGTTTGTCGTCCTCCAGTCGAGTACCTGAAATTGCTTTTACTTGCGACTGACGACGCCTCAAACCCTCAAAATAGCAAAAAACTAACCAACAGCTGGGCGAGGGCGATCCAAAGAGTTTCTCGAGTGATTTGCATATTTCTGAAAGATAAACCAACAGATAATTTTTCTAGATTTTATAGTGAAATGAATTTATTTTGAAGAGCGTTTTTGATTTATGTGAATTGCTTATGGTTGTGTTTACAAAAAAATCAAAAAAAAATTTTGAAGTTGTTTAAAAAAACTTTAGCAAAATAATTTTAGAAACATTTTTATTAATACATTAATTTTCCAATCCACTAATTCATCAATTTACTAGTTTATTTATAACACAAATTATATATTTAATATTTTACTTCTATATCTCTCTATATATGTAAATATTTATCTCTATATATTTATATATATTATTCTATCTGTTTAGCTTTCATTTTATTTAGTCATCTATCGATCCATATTTCTATACTTATCCAAGTAATATGCAAAGCTCACTTTCAACTCAAATTTAAATATTTAAAATAACTTGAACCATCCTCGTTGCAAATATGCAGAGCACATTAGCTTTAGTCCTTAGTTTTAGTTTCAGCATTTTTTCGCAGCAATTTCTTCCAGTTGGCCGGCCGGCACATAAAAACGTTGCAACTTGACAGCGAAAGGGCGACAGAGAGTCAAGAGAACGAAGTGGGTAGTGGGCTTTAGCCTTTGGGCGTGGCCATTTGGCTGATGTGGCAGGTCGTTGGCTGCATTAGCTGCAAGCGGCTCAAGTGCAAAATCGAATTTACTCGTTGCTAACGGCATTTCGTCTTAACAGCCAAGTGCAGTAAGTACCAAGTGCCTCAACACCCTAACCAACTTGTCCAAGTCGCTGTCAGTGGCATTTGCCTGCCTTAACTTCAAGTTCCCTCCCCTCAAATGCCCTCGAGCGCAGCGACGATGCCGATAAGCGCTTGCAACATGCGTGCCAAACACACGTGAGCGCTCAAATGTTGGCCAGCAAAAAAATACCTAAAAAAAGACAGACAAGAATGGCAAGTGTGGGTCGCTGACAGGGCGGGGAGGAGGGTGGAGATCTCTCTGAGGGCAGCACCTTTACCATTAACCCGGCTGTGGCTCTGCCTGGGGCTGTGGCTGTGGCTCTAGCTGCCACCGCTGCTGGCGGCACAGCTTCCTTGCTATTAGTTGACGCCACTTCCCTGTTTCGATTCCCTTGCCCAGCTGACTGCTATCTGTTGTTGTTGATATACTCGTTCACAATTGCAGCAGAGTATATTGGCTTTTAAAATTTCTTATAATTCAGTAGTCTTTTAGCTAGAAGGTAGATATATCACTGAAGACAATCTTCACTTTTCAATAAGTTTCAACTATTCTGAACTCTTGAACGAGTATGCTGCAATCAGTTGCTGTAATTGCCTTACTGGTTGCCGTTGTTGTTGTTGTTGTTGGTGTTAGCTTTGTTGTATAAGTGCAACATGAATTCTGCATACCAAGGAACCGTCCACAGCTGCCCCAAAATCTCCTGTTTGTAGCTCATCTGCATCTCTGCATCTCTCACGCACACTCTATATCTCTCTCTCTCTCCCTCTCTTTCTCTCTCTCTCTTCCTCTCTGTATCTCCCTCTCCTCTCACTATCTCTCTTTGTTGTTTTGGTAGCTGTCGTTAGAGCTGGCCACAGAACTAATACACTGACAATGTTCTTCTACCTGTGTGAAGTCATGTGTGTGTGTGTGTGTGTGTGGCCTGGCATGTGTATTGGAGTGTGTGTGTGTGTGCGTGCAGTTGACTATGTATCCAAATGTTTGTTAGTCTTGTTTGGCCCGTACTAAGATATATGGCAGCTGCCAAAAGATGCAAAACATGACTTTTCTATATGCGAGCAGGCAGAAACATGTCCCGCTGTGTGCCTGCCACATATTTGAACATATAGAAAGCTGCAGAAGCACAGAGTGAGAGGGAGAGAGAGAGAGAGAGTGTGTGAGAGAGAGAAAGAGAAAGGGAGAGAGATAGCAGTGACAGTTTTTGCCATTGTTGTTATTACGTATTTAGTGGAATGGCACGTCTTATGATACTGAACAGACTATGCCAGGAAATTTGCTGCTCTTCATAAAAATCAAGCATAACCCAAAAAGACCGAAAGGAATTGTAAGAATGTATAACTGAGCAGGTGCGAAGTGTACGAAATGAGTTCGAAGAGCTTAAATAAAATAAAGGTAATATAAATAAGTTAGTCTTTTCTTGAGATATAATGAGCGCCATGTCGAGCATCTGCTTGAAGCATGCTCCATTAATGGAGGGACGGACAAATGGAGGGAAAGATGGAATGATGGGATAGATGGAGGGACGGACAAATGGAGGGACGGAGAGCCTGACGAAAGGACGGACGAATAGACGGAGGAACGGACAGATGGACAGATTAACGGAAGGAGAGACGAACGAACAAATGCAGGGACGGACGAACAGATGGAGGAATGGACAGATGGAGGAACCGACAGATGGAGGGACAATCAGATGGAGTGAAGCACGGACAAACGGACAGACGCAGTGGCTGATGAATGGAGGGACAGACGGGCGGACAGATGGAGGGACAAAGAGGCAAAAGGTCAGACGGACAAAATGACATACGGAAGGACAATCTAATTGAGGTAAATCAACTAAGCTATTGATCCCGATCAATACTCTATCTATATACATATGTAGAAGTTGACGCCTTCACCTGCTTTTTTCCATTTACGAAGGATACAGCGTATTAGAAACCCCGAACGACATTATATCATCGCACCGGCAATAAAGAATATTTGTTAAATGTATTTATAAAATACTTTCTCCATTTAAAACAAATGAGGCATTCTTTGCTGTTTTGGTTATTGTTGATCTTGTTGATAGGCGAACATCTTGCTCGTTGTCCGGCAACATTGACTCCCTTAAACTGATGCGTGCAGTCAGCCGCCAGAAAGCAGAGCGCAGTTTCTGAACTGCTGGCCGCTTTCGCCGTATATACTCTAACGTGCTGTCGTAGTCTTTCATTAAAAGTGGGTAAAATATCAGTGAGCCGGAAGTTCGCAATTTATACAGCTGCCGGTGGATACTATTATGTTTCAGTTTGCCCTTGTAGATGAGCCTTTGGTAATGGCTTCTTCTCGTTTCACTTTGCTTCATCTTTTTTTCCAAGCGCAACAAGTTCCAGAGCTCCATTTGCGCTTTGCATTTGTGATGGGCCAGCGCATGCAAATCCAGATTGATTTTCATATGCAGACGATTCAAATCCTCAGTGCGCTCTGAAAAGAGTTGCAAATATATTAAATGATACAAGTTGATAAAATTCAGCGACCAATCGAAGATATAGTCTCAATCTTAATTACTAATTTATGCTGGCCTGTGTAATGTTCAATGATATACCTGCGATTTTAGTATTGAGCACAATGGTCTCCGTCTGCTTGTTTAGATATTCTTGCATTTTGAGTTCACCGCCAAGATTTTCAAGCGCATCAGATTTCTAAAAAGTTAGAGTTGAAAAGAGCTTAGGAGGGAAGAACTTTAGTCTTACATTTTGTATGTCGGCAAATCGATGCTGAGTATGCAGCAGCTCTATTCGCAGTTCGGACAACTCTTCTCTGAAATCGTTCATCTCACGCAAAACATTATCCACATAGCTGGGTAGAGATTTCCAACTTTTTTTGGTAATGAGAGTATTTCGTATAACTTGCTCAAAATTCGAAATCTTTTGGTCGCACTCAATGCGCGTCTGTTCAAGCTCCTCGTTCAACTTGAGCGACTGACTCTGAGCCAGATCAAGTGTCTTCTTCTGGACCTCAAGCAGTCGATCAAGTTCAACGAGGGACGTCTGCCAGCGCTTGTAATTGAATTCATCGAACTGATTCCCAACTTTGACATACGCCAGTTGTTTCTTGCGCAAAAAATGATCTCTGAGCAAGGTTTCCAAAGCTTTCTTCTTGGCAATCACGTTACGGAATTGTGCCATCATTGAAATGAGCTCCCTTATCAATTTGTCCTTATCAAGGAAGTGATTAAGTCGATGGAGCTTTTCTTCAGCCTTTTGGACAACCTGACTGATTAAATTTTCGATAAACGATTTGCAGATATTTGATCGTACAATATTCTGGAATTCGCTCCCATCGATCGTTATAGTCTTCATGATATTACTTCGACTGTGAATTGCTGTTAATCTCTTAGCTATTTCCTCAAACGGGAGCTCATTCATTTGCATCTTCGAATCAGTTATATCGATTTGGTATGTATCGTCTATGCTATTCAGTGACATAAAAGTGCTAACGCTGCTTAGTCCGATGGTGTTTGAACCGTGCGGCTTCTGGTCTTCGCTTTCAACACTGAAACTGTCTGGATCGTAGTAAGCGAAATTGGGATCGCCATGCCATGTGGGTAATCCATAATTCTTTGTCAATTTATTCTCCTCTTTTTGTGAAGCTGTCGTCTGCACGATACTTCCTTCGGTTAGCTCATTGATATCCGGAAATATCCTTATCATTGACATCAAACTATTCCGCATATTGATATCATCGTCGTGAATAGTCGAATGAATTGAAAAATTCGAATTCGACGTCGAAACATCATCCGAATGAACTATTCGTTTCTTTTTTCTTAAGACTTTTTCCGGATCAACTCGTTTTATTGTTTTGATCATATATAGCGATGGGACAGTCGAAGAATGCTCTGCGTGTCTATTGACTGTGGAATGTTGCAAGCGCAATGAGGTGTCCATTAAAGAAGTTTGGTTACTGGCTCCGATAGTCTTGTCTAAGCTACGCAAAGATGCAACACTTTGAAATTGGCCTTGTTTTATTATTGGCTTTGATACTTTGTGTAAAGCTTTATTTATTAATAGTTTTGCTGGCTTTGTGCGATGCCCGTTCTTCTTGGTATATTTTGTGCTTTTGACTGTGGCCGCTTTAGTGATAAATCTCGATTTTTTCTTTAGGATAATTTCATCAGGTATTAAAGACTTTGAGCTGTCACTGCTCTCCGAAGTTTTGGATGGCCACACAGATTTTTCGGACATAATAGTATCTTCGTCTGACCCATGATATTCTGCGTTAAATTCCTGCAAATTATCCAAATAATCTTTTCCTGTTGTATCTACATCTTCTTCAACTGCCTGATCAACAAACTGTTGCAATAAATTCTGTTTAGATCTAACGATTGAGTCTTTTGCAGGTTCTTCTATTGCTTTTTGAGGAGCCTCCTCAACTGACAGATAATCGTGTGATACTGACAGATGATCGTGTGATACTTCATTTATGCTCAACTGACTAGCCATGTTTGCAGACGTTTTAAAATTAACAAACAAAACGAGAAAGAAAAAAAAAACAAAACTAAATCATAAAAATCAACAAAACAAATGAACTGTTCGACAAGTGAACAAAAAGTGTAATAAGGCAACATTTAAAGGAACATTTCAAATCGAACAAAAGTGGCTAGATTTTTCGGTTTTTATATGAGGCAGCTCTGTGGAGACTGTGTGCGCCAGCGTATTAGATTATCGAAATACCGTCAACAGCAAGTTTTCACTTTGGCTCAACTGAGACCCGATGCGAAGCTAGTCAACCCACTAACAACTTCTTCAGGCACTATACACACACTGACACACACACACACACACACACACACACTGACAATTACCGCAACGAAAAAACCCCTCCCGGTCTAACAGAACCACAAGCATTCGCTGCGAAGCTCCATTTTTATATACCCTACAGACATTCAAAGTGGATGAACGTGAACTTGTTTGTAGCCGAAGAAAGCAGACTATGTACTCGTAAATATATATTTAAGATCATTATGAGAAAGCTTTGTTAGTTGAAATTGTAAAGTAATGAGTGGAAGATCGAAAATGTATATCTCAAGCTGTGCTCATAAAAATAGTAGTGCGACTGAAATGTTGAATACCAAAAATATATGTTAATAATAATATTTGAATACAATTATTTTTTTATTAATATTAATAATTATTATTCTGAAGCAAAATAAATGAATTAATAAAACTAATTTCATTTTAATAAATTCATAAAAATATTTCTATTTTTTTAAATACTTTATCTATATCAAATCTTATATTATTAACATTATCGTCAGCTTTGTTTTTGCATAAAACTGCATTGATCACCAGAATAATAGGATATATTCTAGTCGAGCACTTTTGCATTCATTTTTTGTTACTTCTTTTCTATACATTTTTTGGTAGCTGGCTGCCTGGCTGGTTGGCTGGTTGGCTGACTGACTTGACTTGCCTGGCACCTGCTGAGGTGGCCCGTTTGCGCTTCCCCTCCTGCCCGCTTCCCGCCTCACGCCCTGCTGACACGTTTCTGGCTGGCCTGTTGTTGGTTAATATCATCACTCATGTATGCCGCATACTAAAGAGAATTTATCATGTCTGCTGCGGCAGCTGTAAAAAGACGAGGGAAGAGGAAATAGGTAGAACGAAGGTAGCAACAGCAGCAACGGCAGCTCTCGAACGGGTCTTTGGCTGCTGCTATTGTCGCTCAAGTGTTTCGGCAGCCCAACTTACCTATACACAGAAATCTATCCATCTATCCATATATATTTATATATATATATACATATGTGTGTGTGTGTGTGTGTATGTGTGTGTGTGTGTGTGCCTGTGGCTTTGGCTCTGAAGTTTCACCTGCTGCTGTTGCTGCATATTCGCAAAATTCGTTTACGTTCACGTTGCCCCCATTTGCTAAGTAGATTTCGGGCTACCTGCATGCAGGCAGCTCGTTACAGCTGCAGCGCTAAGGGAATGTATCTATATCCCTCTCCTCCCCCCTCTCTTCTCTCTTTTTTACAGCCTTTCAGATATATATATATTTTTTTATTTATTTTTTTTCGTTCTGCTTTTAGGTTGGGCTGAGCGGATTCTGTCAAATTGCCTAAAACTTTCTTTATATTTGATGTAATGAATTCCCGACGTGCTGCTGTCGCCCCAACTCTCTCTCTCTCTCTCTCTCGCTGTCTCGCTCTCACTCTTCTTGCCTCTCTTTCGCATGTGAATTGCTTTCACTAATGCAGAGAGCGTACAGTGGGTATCTATAGATACAAGGCACCTGCATTGCCAGCGACAAAGAACGCAAAGCGAAGCAACAGCCACACATTGCGTATGCGTAATGTGTAACAGATATGCACGCTAAATTTGTTCTCCCACTCTGCCTCGCTAGCCACATGTGTGTGCGTGTGTGTGTGAGTGTGAGCGAGTTCCGTTTCCGCAATTAAAATGTTGATTACATGAAGTACGACTGCCGCTTGTTTGTTTGCCGCTGCTGTGGGCGCTACAAAGGAAAACGGAAATTATGTGTATGCGGGCGTTAGCGCTTAGCTAAGCCACAGCCACAGCACACAGCAACAACAATGACAGCAACTGCAGCAGCAACAACAACTACAACAACAGCAATGGGCACAACAACTGGCGCATAAAATGTAACCGTTCGCTCGTCTGATAAGATTTACGAGCTCCGCTTTTATGTCGTCCTAGCACTGAGCTATAATTAACCAAGTAAATGAGATAAAGAATTTGCCAAAACAAGAAAAAAGGAAAATAATAACAAAGAGAGCAGCACACTCGATAAATGTAGCATACAAAACAGTCAACACGGAAAGCAGATTAGCAACAAAAGCCATATGAGAAATGCATTAAATATAAATAATAATAAAAAATGCTAGAAAATTGAAGCAATGTAAATTTTCATCATTTAAATTGAGTAAAAATTAATTAAAATACAATTTTTTTATTTGGAATAAAAATAAAAAGGAAAAGTTGCTAAAAATAAAGGCTTAAAATTGGAAAAATTAAATTTTGCACAAATTTATTAAAAATTAATTTAAATGAATTTATTTAAAATTTGTATAAAATCAAAAATGCTAAAAAATATGTGAGTACTTAAATGTCATTTCATTATTACACCCTGAACACAGAGAAAATGTGAATTCAGGCTGTAATAATTTCATGCAAATGTAGCTAAGAGACAGAAGTTGGCGTGACAGAACTAATATTTAAAATCGTCATAGCGACTTTGACTGTAAATCGGCTGATTGCAGGCCTCGCGCTTGATGTTGGATCACAGCTGAAGTTGCGCTCAATGTTGTTGGGCGACAACGTTGCAGGCGTTGCAGCCGTTGCAGCAAACATTCACCTGGCGGCTTGAAATATGACAGATCAACATATTTCGGGTTGCAACTTGAAGTTTATACTTAATTTAACTTATATACCTGTCTCAGCTTGTGTTCTTTAGCAGAATGACATATGGAGACGATCTAGATATGTTCGTTGATACGTCTAAAGGCAGCGATCTCATAGACACAAAGCCAAAGACTTAAAATTTGAATTCTATATGTACATATATCCATTTCATTCGTACATGCATAGCCTTCCATTCGAAATGAAGAAATGCAGCTATGCAAACTGCGCACTTCTAGTCGCGCTCTTTTCGTCCAATGAAATCTCAGCAACAGTCGAGACTACGTTCAGCAAGTGCTACATTTGTCTCTCTCTCTCTCATGCTCTCGAAGGGGGAATTGATAAGCACTGCAACTAACACGCAAACTCAATTGGATAATATGTTTTACAACAACTCTACTACTGCAGCGAGTAGTAGCCAATCACGACGCCATTGCACAGAATTGAGTAACTGTGAATAGAGAAAGAGCAGGCGATGCCTCTGCTCGTAGCTGATTTCATATAACTGCTCAAAAAATGTAAATAATAATTATTTAATATGAAAGAAAATGCAAAAAGCATTTACCTCTGCGAAAAGTGTATTAAAAATAAATCTAAAACTTAATCACAGAAAAAAAAAATGAGAAATTGTAGACAACAATTGTCGTCGCAATGAGCCGTTGTTATTCAACTGTCATCTCATTATTTTTTCAATAGCTCGAGCAGACAATTCACAAGGCCAAGAGATTGTCAGAGCAAAGGTCACGGGACTCGCAACAGTCTGTGCCGCAAGCCAAGAAATCCGCTTTGAAATGTGGCAGTGGGGAGCGCCGGGTATGCTCTGTTGTTAGACAACTTACATTGCACGGTAATTAAATCAATCATACGGCCCGTATTGGCAGTAAAGCGCGCAACACGCAGCGGCAGCCGTGGCATGAAATCCGAAGAAGCCGCGAAAAGCGGGCAACAGCAACAGCAACAACAACAACAACAACAACAACAACAGCAAGGACAACAAGTTGCCTTAAGAAGGTGGCAACGCCCACGCAGACACCTGCAAATACTCACGCGTCGGCGCTTAGCATAAATGAATATTTATAATTCTGTGTCTTGGCATCGCGTCGCGCTCGCCGACTGAGCCGCAAAGTGCTTTCGAGAGTGCAAAAATATTTTTTTATGAATATTTATTTGCTTTTGAAATCGAAGTTATGCATTTGTTGCTGCCCTCTTCAGCAGCCAGCCACCTGACGAGCAACGCCCCAGCCCCACCCAGCTGAGGTCGTCAAAGTTTTTGGCCCCGTTGCGAGGTGCTCTGAAAAGGTGCGTAAGACAATTTAATTTATTTGACGCATTAAAGCAAAAATATTAACGCTATAAATCAATAAAAATCATGCAGGCAGGCAAGAGGTGCAGAAGTTTCTTTTCATTGCGAAATATTTTATTTTTATTTAAGTATGCTGCGAACTTTGTTCTGCTTTTTTGTTTTCTGGTTTTCTGTTTGCCAGCAACAGCTTCTATTAATTTATGTGCCATTTGGAGAGCCTTTCCTCAAAGACCCTGCCCGGACCGGCCCAGCTCAGCCGCATCCCTGCCCTCGGCTCCAACAGGCCGTGCAGCATTTTTATGACAGCTGCAAAATTATGGCAGTCAAAGTTGCTTTATGTCTTATGGCTCTTATGGGCATTGCACTTAATATTCGCCAACAACTCGCATTCGCATTCGCATTGCAAATTCAATTTCAGCGCATAATTCGCTAATCTCTGCTTGGCTAAAACTTTAAGGCAACTTTCATGGGGATTAGCTCCAAAATTAAGTTCCATTCATAATTCATTTATGAATCGAGCCCTTCTAAATTTCGTTAACTTCAATTTCATAGAAATATATGCTTAGCAGCTTCAACTGAGCCCCAGTTAAGCTGGCCGCTTCTAGGAATTGCCTCAAAGAAATTGATGGGGAAAAAGAAATGTTGGCCCCTAAATATTTTCGTGGAAATTGTGGAAATTGTGGAAGAAATTTGAATCTCTTGGTAAAAAGCTTAGGCTGAGTAATCCACAGTTTTGTTAAAGACTTATAATGAATTAACTTATTAGAAAATTGATATTTCAGCCGCGAAGATCACTGGCAAAATTCACGCGAATTTAGTTATATTTTGGCTTGCGTTTTTCACTTCAACGAAAATACGATATTCGGTTCTTTAACTTCATAACTGTATGTAATTCATTATGATTGTATAGCTCTTCAAAAACTATGCTAAAAGTTTGACACAGTTTCTGTGCTCCAAATTTTGGGAATACTCAAAAACAGAAAACGAACCAATTTGACGTTCAGACAAAAAAGCTGCACAAAATCAGTTGAGCATTCGAAATGGCTTGTTGGCATAAGTGAGTGGCATAAGGGGAAAAATTAAGTCATAGGAAAATCAAATTTGCAAATATGCGCATATTCGTAGTCCTTAGATATTCAACATGCGCCGTACTTATTGAATAGACCTTGTATAAAACCTGAAGCTAACAGTCAATAAATACTTTGCTTCATTTATTTTCTGTCTTTGTTTCAAAATGATTTTATATATTTGTCTTATATCGAATATTTTACTTGTTTTCTATTTAAATTTCTCTATAATTTGCTCCAACTATTTGCTCTCTGCTTCCAGCTCGCACTTGGACTTCTCTGCTCGATTCCCTGGACTTGTTGTGTACCAAGCAGCTGCACAGAGCTCTACAGCTGCAGAGCTGCAGCGCTGCACTCAAAGAATCCGGCAGTAAAAATAAAGTTAAATGCCATTGACCCAAGACATGTTGATGCTGCTGCTGCTGCTGCTGCTGCTGCTTGGCGTTTGCTTGCCAGCCCTAACAGCTATGGTCAGAAGTTTCTTTATATTTTTTTTTTTTTTTATTGCTAAATTTGCATATGTATGGCTAAAGTAGCTGGAGTGTATGTGTGTTTGCGCTTGAAGGTGCTTTGACACCTTTCCGAGCGCCTCAAGTGCTGCTTAAATTTGCCATATAAATTCCACAATTTCATATGAAGCGTTTAACATTGCGTATGCTTAATTAATGGCATTAAAAAGTGCACAAAATTTAATTATTATTACAGAAATTAAAATCAAATTCAATTATCTCATTGGCTTTGAAAATTTCCGTATTCGCATTTCACTCACTTTTTGCCTTCGCGTCTATTCGGCTCCCGCAGCCGATGTCCAGTGCATCCAATCATGCATTATATTATATTTATATATATATATATATATACATATATTCTTGCTGCTGTAATGTAAGAGTTGGCATTTTGGCTTGTTGGTTCATTAAATATTGTGATAATTTATCATATTTATTTGCATGTGGCTTTGCCCGCCAGCAGATAGCAAAGAATTTCCATATAAATTCATTAAATTTTCTACTTTTCTTTAATCGGTTTTAATTGTGCGCCAAGGATCAACAAATGCTCGTTAAATATTCAAAATTCTCGCACATAGAAATTGTTTCGTTAGCTCTGCTAGCCTGGCAGCTGTGCCACGCAGCTTCATGATTAATGTGTTGCCCCCAAAACTTTTGTGCAACTGCGACGGAACTAGGTGAGAAGGTAAATGTTTCTCTTTTTTGTTTTCATTTGACTTGAAAGCTTATGTTAGATATTTCAAATGGCTAAATTAGCTTTAGATTTTAGTTATTAAATTGTATAAGATTTTTTAGAGTTCATAACATTCTTCATTTTGCCAAGCCGCAAATGCCTCACAAATTGTTTTATTTCAATATTTTCTGTCAGCATTCCATGATTAATATGATGTAGATAAAACATTTTTCTTTTAGTTTGCTGAAATTGTTTATAAAATTTCATTTTAATTATATAAAAATAAACAAGTACATGAAATACTCTAGAATTCTGTTTAATATGCTGCAGAATACTCTCTTTATAATATTCAAAATATATAATTAAAATTTAAAAATAATTTCATAGAAGATAATGAAGTCTATAATTGTAAGCTACAATTCTTACATATTTATATTATATATATTTTTAAAGCATATTATATATTTTATATAATTTTTATACATTCATACAACAATTTTGAAATATTATATATTCCTATTTGATAAAGAAAATGTATAACATTTATAAAAATATTATTTTCTTACATTTCTAACCCTTTTTTTTTAGTAAATTCAATCTGCAATCACAAAATCAAATTTCAAATGCCATGGCGCCCAAGTCAAACAAAATATCCCATTATTTTAACAGCGTCGAGCTTTCTGTTAACAATGAAGCGAAACGCTGTGGCAATGGAACAGTTGCATCGCGCTCAGATAAGAGAGTCTGCACCACTTGCACACACTCTCTCACACACACTCTCTCTCACACACTCTCTCTCTCTCTTTTTCGCTCGTGTATGTTGCCTAGCTTCGCTGAACGGTAGTCGGTTTTGCGTGCGTGTCTCAGGCATGCGCAAGGATTGCAGTTGCACGCCTAGTTCCGGCATTGACCGCTGGATGGCGCACCACAAGCTTGCACAAGAAGTTGAAAATTTTTTTTAGTTATGATTTGCACTCCAGTCCGAACGCACGTCGTTTGAATCGCGCGCGCGCTACTCTGTGGCATTCAAATTGAACCAGAACTGAAAAACCGAAACCAGAAACCAAAAACACGCACACACACACACTCACACTCACACTCACACAAGCACACACACACTCACGCAAACGCACACGCACACGCACACTGATAGCAATACTTTTGCATTTGGATGGACAAGTGTCGTGTGCGGGCTTTAAAAGTTGTTTCGTGTTAGTTTTTGCTCATTCCATTAAAAATTATAAAACAAAATAACAAAAAAAAAAAGAAAATATTGAGCAATAAAATCAAATTCAAAGAAAACAGAGAAAATAAAGTGCAAGTTTGCAGGTGTGCTTGAATAAATTTGACAAAAACACGAATATTTAAATAATGTAGATATTTATATATAAATATATATATATATAAATGTGTATTACTAAAAATATAAATAAAAAAATAAATACGATTTGCGTGCCTCAAACATTTATCAAGCATTTTGTTTGTTGTTGTTGCTGTTGCTGTTGCTGTTGCTGTTCCTTGTGGAAACTTTCGAACTGCTGCGGTTGCGGTTAATTAAAATAAAAGCGCGACAATAGAACAAAAAGAAAAAAACATTGAAAAGGAAAAGTCTGTAATATAATAACATTTTTTTTTTTTACATTTTCGTTCCATATTCAAATTTGTTTTGATGTTAAGTACGATCGTCTGTTGTGGCTGTTCCCTATTTTTTGTGTCTGTTTGGGTTTGAGTCTTGACTGTCACTGATTCCACTTTTGCATGGAAACAAAATCTTCATATTTGAGCTGCTCAATTTAACAAATTGTTTGTTCATATTTTTATCACAATTTACTTAATTTTCTATATATTTTAGTATAAAATTTTCCTACTTCATTTAATTAAACAGACCAAGTTCGCTAGTTCGCCCTTGTATGCTGTTGCCGTTTGGAGTTTGGTTCGAGTCTTGACTGTCATTGATCTGTTCTCGATGTAACTTTTACATAGACACAAAACCTTTCGATTTCACTGGCTCAATTTGAAATTATTTTTTAGTTCTTTGCTCACTTTATTAATGATAATAATAAATTGTATTTAAATAATTTGCTTACATTTGATTTTTAAGTTTTCTCCTTCAATTATTTAGGTCAATTTATCTCGTCAGCTTCTGCTGTTCACTGTTTGGTTTGAGTCTTAGCTACTGCCGATCGGCCCATGTACCAGCGCCTGTTCCCGCTGTTCCCACTCTTTTGACTGCAGTAGATCTGCTCGCCTTCAACTTGCCATTTTTCTTCTCTTCTCTTGTTTTGTTTTTTTTTTTTTAACTTAATTTGCATCTATTGTAATTTGCATTATTTTGTTTTACCAACTCACTAATTTAACTGAATTATGTGCGCCGCTCTGTTGCCTGTGTGCCGCCCGTTCCCCTATTCATGTTTATTGTTTTAATTTCAGTTCTTGGAGTTTGGTTTGAGTCTTGGCTGCCTTACACTATTCCACGCATAACATTTTCTGCTGCATATTTTTAGGCGCTCTCGAAACAATGACGCAGCAATTTTTGTAGTTGTTTTTTTTTTTTGTCAGCTTTGTTGGCTTTGTTGTTGTTATCGTTTGT
Source organism: Drosophila anceps (assembly GCA_035045945.1). Classification (NCBI taxonomy): domain Eukaryota; kingdom Metazoa; phylum Arthropoda; class Insecta; order Diptera; family Drosophilidae; genus Drosophila; species Drosophila anceps. The sequence continues at coordinate 5,131,976 of JAWNON010000190.1, forward strand.
ATTTGTTGTTTGTTATTGTTGTCGCTGCTGCTTTATTATCTCTGCTCGACTTGTTGGCTGCCATTTTGTTGTTGTTATTGTTGTTGCTTTTGTTGCTGTTGTTGCTGTTGTTGCTGTTGTTACTGTTGTTGCTGCTGCCATTGTTGTGCAAACAGCCACAACAACATTTTGTGTACAAGTGTGTGTATAAAAATTTGTCAAGTATTTTATTTATGTTGTGTTTTTTGCCATTTTTGTTATTTGTTTTATTTTACTTTTTTTTTCTGCTGACATTAAAAGCACTTTGTAATGCTTTGTTGTTGCGTTTCACATTGGCTTTTGTTTATCGTTTTGATTTTTTAACGTATTTTAATAACAACAGCACAAATCCTGTTTAGTTGTTCAATCAGGCAGCTCTCTTGATGGGGCTTTTAATTATTGACAGTTTGGGTAAATTGTGAATGTTGTGTATGGTCGAGAGCCGACGGCTATAGCTGATCATTGCTGTATTCAAATCTGTGTTTGTGTGGTCATAAAAATAGTAGTGCGAGTGAAATATATATAGATGTTTAAATATATTAAATGTATATGTTATTCTTAGTACTCGCATCAAATTGTTTTCAAAACTGTTTGTTTATTACAACATTTTGCTGTGCAACATTTCAGTCGCACTACTATTTTAGTGACCACACCTGCAAGCATGTGTGACTGATAGAAATGAAGATCTGATCGTAGTATGAATAATATTTATTCAATATAAGTCTATTTGATAAATCAATAATGCTTATATTCATATGAACCTTCATAAAATGTAGTTTGTTGATCCGTCTCACTTCAAGTTCCTATGAGTTGATGCTCACAAATGTCAACTTTGTTCAAAGATCACTTAGTCTTTCTTGAAGCAATACTAATTTTCGTAAAGACATCTAGTTCATGTGATATTCATGTTCATAATGTTCAAATATATATGTATATATCTATATATATATATATATATATTAAATATAGTAGTAGCAATAAGACATGCGGCCAATCTGATTAATAAAATTTATTATAAATATTATATGAACTAGTAAGGGACTGCTCTGTGTTTAAATTAATTTGCAGCACTAGATACAAATATTTTATAGTTTTGCATAATGTTTCTTATGAGTATAAGTGTTTATATTGATCTGTTGAATACATAATATTGTAATTATTATAAGCATAAAAAACTTTGAATATAGTTAGAGCTAAGCCAATGCCACATCCATTCACTTGTTTGTGATTCGAAACCAAATTCAAGTTACTCAGTTTGCCTTCTTCTATTGAAGAAATATTTGGTTTCATATATTGATTAAAGTTTAACTAAACATAAACATTTATATACATTAGATGTAGGTATCGGAAGTATGACATATATTTTAGTTAAATTTATAGAGAGAGAATGAAAAGATGAATATTTGTAAATATTTTGTTCAATATTTTCTTTACAATATTTTTCCATTGAAGTTTTTTATATTTCGATTAACATTTATGCACATTTTTCTCCAATATAATTTTTGTTCTTTCAATATTTTTATATTGAATATTTTTCTTCATTTTTTCCATATTTTTTTTTAGTACGATTTCAATCTTAATTCAATTCATATGACTACATGTCAACTTAAGCAACTGTCTTAATCATTTATTATATTTTTATATTGTTTTATTTAATTTAAAAAAAAAAAAACAATTATTGCAAATTTATTAGTTTAGTTTTAAAGACTTTACAATGCCACGCGAGCTAATGATAAGCTATAAATAGTCAATAATAAGGCCAAATGGGCTTCGTATTTATAGAGAAAGTTATCAGGGAGAGAAAGAGAGAGAGAGAGAGAGAAAGAGAGAGAGAGAGAGAGAGAGAGTGACAAGAGACAGCGGCGGCAGTTGCCGCTAATCAAGTTTGATGGGCATTTCGCTGCATTGCGACCCATGTGGGTCAGCGAAGCGTGTGGCATTATTATATTAACAGCGGAGCATCAACAGCGACAGCGACAACGAGCGGGCAGCGAAAGTGCTTCAACAAGGACTCTCAATTGCCTTGTTGTAAGCGTTTGCCAGTTAGCCGTAAATCAAATGCGAGGCAGCAACTGCCGAGCGGCAGGGCGAGCTTGGGGGAATATTTTGAATTTATGTTGCATGCGCCTCAATAGTGTCCCATCCGAAAGCTGCTCTCCTCGCTCCCTGTGCTGCTGTTGTAATTAATCTTTGGCCGAAATGCTGCTAAATTTATGCCTTTAACTTTGGGCTGCGCGCTTGCTGTGTCCCGGCCGTTTAATAGTTTCGTCCGCTTTACTTTACTTTTCTTTTCTCTAGTTTTTGCTGCTTCTTTCACTCGTTTGTTTTCCGGCTACATTTCGCGCGCCCGATTAAAAGTGATTAATTGCCAGGCAGTTAAAATAAGAATAACAACAGCAACAACAGCAACAGCAACAACAACAATAACAAACAGCTATATCAACTTAATGTCTAAATTAAATAAGTGAATTCTTGCTTCACACAGAAATTAATAAACACATCGAAGAGAGAGAGTGAGAGTCTCCCTCTCCCTCACTCTCTGTGTGTGTGTGTGTGTGTGTGTGTGTGGGCGAGCCCCTGGACGCTGCCCACAGCACATAAATAAACACACAGAAATAGCAAAAGGCGAACAGTCAGTCGACCCTTTGAGCCTTGCGGCACGTGAAAGTGTTTTAACTGCCAGCATGTGTATGCCAGAGACCAGCAGTCACAGTCACCGGCTGAGTCACAGTCACAGACTGAGTCACGGACATAGTCAGCAACAGCTGCCACAGCACCACCGACAACACAGCCAACACCACCAGCAGCAGCAGCAGCAGCAGCAGCAGCAGCAGCAGCAGCAGCAGCACCGCCACCATCACCACCAGCAGCAGCACCATCACCATCACCACCATAGCCACAGCCACAAGCAACAGGCAGGCCAAGTTGTTAGCCTGGCCAAAAGGACAACAACAACAACAACAACAACGCATTTGCAGCTTTGGTATATGCTACATGTGATATTAGTGCTAATCGGTGAGTGCCTCACAAACAGCCCAAATATTTCAGCCTTTTTTCGTACAATTATTTTAAATGCTTTGCAATTAATTCCACAGGGCAAAAATTAAGTTTAAATGTTGCCAAAACTTGCACAAATTGAGATGAAAATGTTTGCTCATTTATGTTAAGTGTGTGTGTCTGTGTGTGTGTGCAAGTGTGTGTGTGTGTGTGTGTGGGTGTCTATTTCAGTTCCTATACAAATACGAATGGCCATGGGGCTGATACGATAGCCATCTATAACGCTAGACAAACATTTGCCTTGTTCACTCAGCTTGTGTTATTTGTATAAGCAAATTATTGCCAAACATAATAAATTTCACAATTTCCATTGTTCATAGATTATTAAAACAACAAACTTCGCATTTTAGCTATGGGAAGCAGCAGCTGCTGTAGCTATCAAAATAACTCAACAAAAAAGTTTATACTTTTAACAAAACTTTGATGAAAATATAGAAAGAAGTTCACTTAGGTTAAGCCTGAGCCCGTTGAGAATTGCCAGCTTAAACAAATTATATTTCTTTTGGTATAAACTAGGTTAAGCTGCTCAATTTATATGAAATGTATTTACAGGATTTATTAAGCAATGTCAATGGGCTTATTGAGTGCTTAATTTGTAATTACAATTTAACTAAATGCAGTTTATTTAATCGCATTTTATTAATCTTTATGAAACATTCGAATGCCGTTTAGAAAGCGGATTATTTATAATGAATGTTATACAAAATGTTTTTTTTTTTTTAAATTTAAATTAATTTATAAATGACAGAAAATGAAATGAAAGGAGAAAAAAAAAAAACAAAATAAAAATTATTAAAAATATATAAATATGTTTTAAAAATATTTTCATATAAAAAAAATGCAATATTTTTACTCTGGTAAGTAAATAAAAATAAATAAATAAAAATAAAAAAAAAAAAATAAAATACATTACAAAAATATAATTCAAAAAATATAAAAAAAAAATAAAATAAAAAATAAATTACAACAAAATTTAAAAAATTTAAATAATACAAAATAAAAATTATTAAATACATATAAAATTTTTTTTAAAAATATTTTAGGTATAAAAAATGCAATATTTATTACTGAAGTCAGTTAATAAAAATAAAAATATAAAATAAAAATAAAATATATTATATAAATATGATTCAGAAAATATAAAAAAAATAAAATAAAATTTAAAAAACGAATTACAATAAAATTTAAAAAAATTTATATAATACAAAATAAAAATTATTAATTTTTTTAAAATATTTTTAGTATAAAAAATGCAATATTTTTCACTGAAGTCAGTTAAAAAAAAATAAAAATATAAAATAAAAATAAAATATAAAAATATAAATATGATTCAGATAATATAAAAAATATAAATAAAAATAAAAAAGAATTACAACAAAATTTAAAAAATATAAATAATATATACTTACTTTTTAGTTTTGTATATATTAAACAGCAGTAAATAAATAATAATAAATAATATATATAAAAACGAGTTAAATTAATAAAAATGTTTTTTAAATACTGTGAAATAAATACTAAAAAACAGTTATAATTATAGCTACATATATAATATATCAACTATCTGCCGTAAAAGAAATGCATACAAATTGAAAAGAAAAGTCAAATACAAGGAAGCTTCACTTCAAAGCATATTTGCTTCAATTACTTCATCAATTGAGCCGCTTACAGTTAAATGCTTTGAAATATTTATCCATTTAGTAACTTCAAGTATCAAACGGAAGCCATGAATATTAAAGCAAAAGAAAAAAGAAAAAAAAGTGGACGTGAGCTCAATTAAAAAATTTTTCAGCCACTTGAAATATGTCAAAGGCAAAATTTGTTCCTTCGCGCTGCTCAAGGACAGGCGAAAAATTATGCCAATAAAAAACAATCAACGAAATTGCAAAGCAAAGTTCAAATAATCGAAACGAAGCAACTGGTACTTAAGTAATTCTGCTAGCTAAGAAAAAGCAAACAACAAAACAAATTACGATACGCACGCTGCATAGAAATTAATAAATTGCCTCTAGATGGACGAGGACTCGCACCCGCTCCCGCTCTCGCTCCCTAAAGTATTCCTCGATAGGGCGAGCGAGCTGTGTGCCTGTTGTTGTTGTGTCACTGTCAAAGCGCAAAAAAGTTAAGTTGACATTTCCGCAGAGCAAACACACAGAGAATGAGCAAAAAAGAGAGGGTAGACGAAACACAAGTCACGTTGCTAGACAGAGAAAGAGAGAGAGAGTGGGAGAGTGGGAGAGAGAGAGCGTGGGGAACAACATTAAAGCCATTGAAGAGCGTTGGCTTTCATTATTTTTAAATCATATCACATGGCGCAAAAGCAAACGGAAACGGATATGAAACCAACTGATGTGTATGTGTGCGTGTGTGCGTGTGTGTGTGTGTGTGTGTGAGTGGGTGTTCGTGGAGCTTAATTCAACGTCTCATTTGCATACATTAAAATGTCACATTTTACATGCCGTTTGTGCGTCGCTCGCCCTTAAGCCATAACGGTTTGCCGTCAGTTAACGTTAAGAAGCCTCCGCCTGTTACACATAAACTACATTAGCAATTGCCAGAGTCAGAGTAAGAGTCAGAGTCAGAGTCAGCGCCAGAGCAGGAGTCAGAGCGGGAGTCAGGCATCAGAAGGAACGCCACGACTCGCAGCCGCAGCGTCAACGACAGCGGCATTGCGGCCATGTAAAAATGGCTTAACGCGCAAATCTTTCAACTAAACATTAATCCTAATGGTTTTCAATTTTTTCTCTCTTACTGAAACGCGCGTCTGTGGCAAGTCAACTTAGCAGCAGCAGCTGAAAAATAATAAAAAAAAAACAAACAAACTTGTATTGGTAGGGAGTGCCCAACTGTGAGATACCCTAACACAACTGAATAGAATGGAAGAAATGACAAGAGAAGAGAAGTCAAGAGATGTCAAGGGAATTCAAGAGACGAGAAGAGAAGACGGCAACATACATTTCAGCAAGCACATACTACCCGCTTTGGCCATTTGCAATGAGCATAAAAAGGGAAAAAGCGAACTTTGGGCCCTGAGCTTGTGCCTGTGCCTGTGCCTGTGCCTGAGCCTGAGCCACAATTCCTGTTTTGCATGTAAATACGCTCTTTGATATTTGCGACGCATTTCGCCTGCAGCCTGATTGCCTCTGACAGCCACGCCCCCGCCTCCCCAAGTACACTGACTGACTTAAATATGAATTTTAGCAAAATGCGCAAGGGCGAACGCATAAAATGTGTTGCCCATTCTCATTAGCCAGCCTCATTAATCAGCAGTCGGCCCTAAACGAGACACACCAAACACAAAAAGGAAAAAAAAAAGATACTGAAAATAAAAATCAAAAAATCAAACGTTGCCCTTGACTTAGTTAGTTAGCCGGCTGCTCATCTAGGCGGCACACAGGGCTAATTTCGATACACATGAGAGGCACAGCTGGGCTATTAGGGAACATAAAGCAGACTACAGACTATGGCATATCCTGCAAAAAAAAAAAAAAAAAAAAAAAACAAAAATTAATGAATGTTTTTATGACTTTGAATATATTAAAAATATATTCATCATTCTTGCATCATTTCTTTAATAAATAAATGAATGATATAAACTTGAGCTTAAGTAGATGTCGGAATATAAAATATATACTTAAAAATTATGGTAGTTGATTGAAATTATTTATATAAAAAATTAATTTTATTTATTTAATATATGAATTATTTTTAAATATATTAAAAATCATATACAAGTAATTAAATTTTTGCCTTTTAATTATTAATGTACTTATTTATATTTATATATTTTTAAAATATGTTAACATAGCGCTGGAAACTAAAAAATTATATGGAATAAAATCTATTTTAATTCCTAAATAATTTATGAATATATAAATGACTTAAAAACATAATCCACCCTTTGCTTGACAGAAGCCAATCATTATATTATATATTTATATCATATTTATATATTAAGCTACTTTAAAAAAATATTTGTAGTAGATAAGAAAACTTCAAAGATTTTTGTTGACAATCGTAAATTTAATCCACTCTAGTGTAGAAATAATTCTTGTACAGTAGAAATAATTAGAATAAATTTAAAACAATCAACAAAAGTCTTGGCTGAACTCGTATAAACGAAACATATTTTTTAGAGCATTATTGTTTGCATATTAAAGTATAATATGTAAGTATAAAATAATTTAAATTTGCTTTCATATACCATAAATATCTTTTTTCATTATAATGCATATATATACAATTGTTTTAGGTGCATGAAAACAATTTTTTAAATTATTATAAATATATATAAAATTGTTTTTCATATAAAGCCAACTTAAATTACTTAATAAATATATAAAATCATTTTTTTCGTTTGCATATTTATTTTTAAAAATAAATACTTAATTTATTTTTATAAAAATATTTAATTTAATTTTTTAAAACAATATTTAAGCAACTAAAATAGTTTTCACATCATGACATACTAATGATAAACGCATTTGAAGCCACTGAGAGCTCTGAAAAGGATATTCTAAAGCCGCATTATATTGAACTGAAAAAATGTTGACAACTTAAATTCCGGCAGACGCGAGAGAGAAAGAGAGAGAGAGGGAGAGCGAGAGAGAGCGAGGGAGAGTGGAAAAAACATGTTGCAATCAGCTTTATGATTATATTTATTCATTTATTCATTTTACCAATCGAATGATTTCTCTTGCCTGAAATATTTGATAAATACATTATTTATGTAGAGCAGCTTAATTCACGTACTTGAATGGAATTTTTATATTTATTTATTTTTGTTCTTCGCCCCACACCTTTTCGGCCGCCGGGGACACTATGCATACACATACTCACACACTGGCGCATTAAACTGTCCTTGCGAACTGAGCAAAAGCTCAAGTGGGCTTTGGTTTTGTTTTCAAAATAAAACTGTTTCGCTACAATGGCAAAGCAAGTGTTTTTGTTTTGATTATCCAAAGAGGGAGAGAGAGAGAGAGATAGAGAGGGAGCGACAATAGATGATGATAGCTGTCTGATTGCACACACACACACACACACACATGTGTACTTCCTGTTATTCGTGTGACATACATAAAAAAAAAAGACAAAAAGGAAACCAAATCATTCTGAGCCACTAAGCTATTGTTGAAGTTTATCTTTGCATTTGCCCAATGATGGCAGCTTGGCTTTTGTTATTGTTGCTCGATTCTATTTATTTGATGAGTGCTTGCCGTTGTTGTTGCCGCAACGTAGTTGAGATTGACGCTAACAGCAGGTAGCTTAAATAGAAATAAATTTTCGGCAATCGCATTGCTCATCGGCGTAATTCATTCATTCATTCATTCATATTTAATGATGCTTTTAGTAACATTTTTATGAACTCTACAATCAGCTGCATAAATCAAATTAGTTTTGTTTTATCGCTGTTTTGATTTTGTTTTCAAGCACAGATAATTAAAGGTTCAAGCATAGTTGAAAACGCCTTGAGTCCGCCTTGACTCAAGCTAGAGCTCTAGACTCTTTCTCTTCATCATTATAAATTAATAAAAAAAAAAGAAACTTTTGTTTTTAAAGGTTCCTCTGACAATTAAATACTGTTTATAGTCCGGCTAGACTTTGACTCTATCATTATAAATTTACAGAACAACAATTAATGACAGGCGAAATAAAAGTGTGTGTGAGAGAGAGAGAGAGAGAGAGAGAGAGAAATACAAATCCCTTTCTCATATTTTTTTTTGTTTTCTGTCTGGTAAATTGATATGCGCGTAGCCATAAATTGTAACGTTTCAATTAAAAATGATGGCCATAGCTAAAAGCCAGCAGCGCTGGATAAAAAACTGAAATGAAGACAAACAATGGGTGATCGGGGCCCAAAGGCCACTCGGACCGGACAAGGCCCGCCCGAGCTAAGCAAATTGAAACAAAATGAAACACGTTTTGTGCGTGTTGTGTTGACTTCTTCTTCTTCTGCTTCTTCTTCTTTTTCTTCTTCTCACTTTTTTTTTGTTCTCTGTCGATTTGTATTGAAATCATTAGAGCGCAGAAAGAAACGAAAACTTCTATAAACTGGTGGGCCGAGGGCAATGGGGGGCGTGGCATTAATGTCTGACGAACAAACAAACAAGCGACTGACGCCTATTAATCATGCCGACTTTACGTACCATTAAGCACGAACATTTCAACGGGCCGAAAGGCGTTTCGACTTTTTGGTATATCATTGCAGCATGATATGAGAGTTCCCACGGGCCGCACAACCTGTGGTCAGTGTCTAATGAGCTGACCGACTCGGCAATACCCTCGACTTGGACAAAAGAAACCCCTCAATACCCGCTGCCTGTCGGCTGTCTGCCGAAAAGGTTCACACAGCAGCGCTGCAACATGAGCAACAGCCAGACCCAAACAAAATTTGAGACCCCAACCAAACACAAACACTGTAACTGGCTGCCTAATGGCAAAAATATTGTATTACAGCAATTTGTGTAGCACACCCCAAGCCCAAGCCCAAGCCCAAGCCCAGGTTCAGGCCCAGGCCCAGGCCCAGGCCAGCTGAGCCACCCAAGCAATTCCAGTTCAACGTAGGAATAAATGAAAAAATAAAAAAAAAAAACCAAAACTCAAAAACACATATATATATAATGGGCACAAAAGGAGCAGCCCAAGGGTCGCGCTAACGATATGGTAAATTTATCAAAAAAAAAAAAAAAAGCAGAAAAATGAAAAGAGAGAAAGAATTCAAGACCCACAAACAACATGACACCAGTCGGCAGTCAGTTAAGAGGCAGGCATAAAATAATCAGCACTCGGCACCAGAAATGATCCAGAAAAGGCAAATGTTGAGGCTAAAAGGCTTTTCAGGTCAGACGCTGACCCGACGCTCGGCGCTCAGCGCTCGGCGCTCGCCTGCCAAATTGATTTGATTCCCGGCCAACAACAAATGAAGCTGAAAGATGAAAATTTGCAATTCGCACTTGCTCAAAGCATCGAATGCTTAAATAATTTAAATATTTTCCTAACCAATTGCCCCATTTGACATAATCAAAGCGCAAATGCGTTGAGCGACAGCGAGGGGCCGAATCAAATCAGCGCTTAGTTTAAGTCATGTAAGCAGCTCACAAAAGCGGAAAAGACAATTCAATCGATTTGCTAAAACATACATGTGTATGATTGTCCCTGTGTGTGTGTGTGTGTGTGTGTGTGTCAGTGTGTGTGTGTCTAATGCGCTTTGCACAAAAAACATGGGAGATAGTGTGTGTGTGTGTGTGTGTGTGTGTGTGGCATGGGTGAACGGGGAGTGCGAGGCGGACAAAGCGCTGCACAAGTGCTTGAAATATTTTCACTTTTGTCATTTCCTTCTCGCATGGCATTCCTGAAATTCAAACAAAGAGCGACAAACGCTCCAGAAATATGTTAACGCACAAGTTAAAGAAAATGTAGCATACTTTCGAGGCGCGCTGCGCGCTGCACGCTGAGCAGTTGGCGATGGCAGCGTGATAGAAAGCATCTCAAAGCAAATCTGAGCAGATGATGTGCAGCTGTGCAACTGTGCGGAGCTGGCAAATTCATTTTATCAAAACTGGGTAAAAGTTGTTGAAATCATAATACAGAGAGAGAGAGCGAGAGAGAGAGAGAGAAAAGGTTTGTTGCATTCAAATAAAAATCTTAAGCTGCTGGAATACATATGTGCTTTATAAACGACTGAAATCTTTTGCTTTCGTTTGCTTCAAGTTAGATCAATATTTTCATTTGAAGCACCAATATATATACAGCATTTATCAGAGAGCAGAAGAAGCGTGAAGCCACAGTGCCTTGTAGTAATTCAGTTAGATTTGCTAAGAGTGAACTGCGTCGAAGTTTCATCTCCTACTCGTTCGATTGCATTTCTCCCATGAATCGTTTACCCTGAAGAGCTTCGTATGGAGTACACATACATACATTAAAAAACTTAGATTTCTGTGACATTTGCAACTTAAACTTATTTTAAGTATAAATAAATGCACTTACAAACTTTTTATAAAATAAAAAATAAAACAAAAATAAAATAATCAGCTCAATAAGCAAGTGAAAAGACATTTTTATGGAAGCTCAAACTCAACAAAAAATCTAAAAAATATTATTTTAAAATATACTTTCATTAAAAAAATAAAAAATAAAATATAATTATAAAAATAATATAAAAACATCAAAATATATAAAATAAAAATATATAAAAAATTTACATTAAACATAAAAAAAATACTTTTATATAAATTTCTGAAAGAGTAAAAATCTCTTACATATTTTTCATATATATGAGACCAACAATGAAATGAATATAAAATTAAATTTGATAAGTATTTTGCAATATTTAAAAATTACTTTTTTTTACAATATTTTGAAACTTTACCTACCTCTTCCACTTTATCTTCTTGTCCAATATCGTATGTGTCTTTTGGGTAAAGCACTTCGAGTCTTGTCACGTGGCCATCGCTGGGTGCTAATGGCGATGAAGAGGTGAAATCGTGCGAGGCGGCGCAGCGGCAGTGAAAGCCGCGCCCAACACTTTCGCCCAGGACTCGGACGCAGCCAGCCGCGACTGTGGAAGCGCCGGCAAATGGCATCTCGATGTTAGTTTTTTTCCTGCTTTTCTTTCTATTTTGGATGCTTGCAGTGAATTTTTGGCAATAGACGAGCGCAAATAGAGCAGAAAAATTGCGCCTCCGGCTGAGCGAAACTGTGCAACTCGGAAACTGAACTGGAAACTGGGGCCAGTGAAAGTTGTAAAGCGAAAGTTTTCTCAGTGTGTGTGTGTGTGGTGTTAGCTCCTGGCCATTGGCTGCCGAGGCGAGTAATTTATTTGGTAAGTGGTAATCAATGGGCGGCTGTCCAGTGGCCGGCATTGATGTTGATATACGACAGTCCGAGCTGGATGGGTTAAACCAACGCTGCTGGGTGAGCGAGCGAGCTTATCGCGACTTGGGGCCTCTTCAAGCTGTAAAGTAGCCAAAGCGGCAGTTTTATGGCCGTCAGTTGAAAGGTCACTGCAGATGGCAAAAGATTTGTGGCCGAAATTTATGACAACATGCTGAGGCATTAGCATTCCAAACATGCTGTTAACATCAGAATTTGCATATGCATATGACAAACACGCACACAGACACACACACAGACACACACACACACACATTCAAAGAGCACTCAGTCGAGTGCTCGCATCATATGTGCGAATAATGTGCGGCAAGCGGCAGCAATGCCAAAAAGTATCCATAACAATAAAGCAGCATTAGCAGCTGCCCCAACAACAGCAACAGCAAAGTTTTAGCTAAATTATGGCCATCATTTTAAATGTTATTTTTCCCTTTTGCCATTTTCCCATTTTCCCATTTTCATTCCATTTTTTTTTTTTTTTTTGTTCTATTTTCTTTTTGTGACAAAGTGCAAAACTCAGCATTAAAATTGTTGCGCAAATTATGCCAAAAGCGAAAAATTTCTAAATTTATTATAACGAAATAGCTGAAGTGCAGCAAATCTATGAAAACTGCCGAATGCCCTAACTTTAAAGAGAAATTGAACAGAATTTATGGAAGAAATGCATTGATACAGCATAAAATTCATTAAATTAATTGTTTATGCATTTTCAAATTATAAGTTTTTTTTATAAATATAAAAATAAAAATAAAAATAAATAATATAAATATAAATATAGAAAATCATAAAAAAAAAACTTAAAATGCAAAAAAAAATAAATTTATAATATATAAAAAGCTAAAGAAAAACAGGTGGAAAAATAGTATTTAATTTCTTACAATTTTTTTTTTTGTATCGAATCGGAAATGTTTCGTCGAATCAGGAAATGTTGATTTTGAAATACATTAAACAGTGAACGAGTTATATCGACTACAAAGTCGAAAGCGCTCAACTGCAGCATTTTTGTAAAATATATATATATATGTACTTAAATAGCAAATATAATTTTTTAAAATAATCCTTTATAATTCACTAAAAATTCCCTATTCTGAATATTAGAAATTTAGTTGAAGCCTCTTTAAAAATATATATATTTTAATATGTGTATATTTCTTAGCCATTTTCTTTTTCATATTTTTATTTTCTGCTGTCTTTAAAAATGAAAACAAATAATAAAAAAAACTATAAAAATAGCAAAAAAATAGATATGAAAAGAAAACTATAAATTGATCACAAGTATTTTATATAAATATAAATAATATTTGACTCTAAGTTGTTTTTCCGTCACTTGTTGACTCAATAAACTTCATAATTTATTCACTAACACTCATTTGCTTTTCAGAGTATTCTTTATCAACATCATAGCTATATAAACAAATTTCAATAACATTTTTATAACGTGCCTTAATTTCTCATGTATATTTGCTACGCCATCTGATTACTACCCCAACCGCTGTTCAATTCCATGTGACCCATTTGTAGGGTGCTTTTTATGCTCATTTTTTGCCAAATGCGCAGCTCTGCTGTGCAGTTGCCATTGCCGCAGAGCTGCCAATGGCCCCCACAGCTGCACAGTCCGTATCTACAGTGTCTCTCTATGTGTGTGTGTGTGTGTGTGTGTGTGTGTATCTTGGGCACTGTGCAGCTGTTTCCATTATGGCAGTCGACAATCCACAGTCCACAGTTCACAGTCGACAGTCGAATTTCAGGCCACACATTTGGACTTTGTGCATTTGTCGCGAGTTTTATGCGCTTATTTTGGCTCTTTATCTGCGTGTGTGTGTGCGTGTGTGTGTGTGTGATATTTTGGTTTTGTTTGTTGGCCCACACACTCTGGTGGCGCAGGCAGCTTTACCGCTTTGTGCATATCATGAAATTTTAATTGAATTTATGCATTTTATTATGCATATTTGCGAGAACGAGACGCAGCGACGCCAAATGATGCGCAGACAAACTTTACAGCTGTCAATAGCTTTGACAAGCGATCTGCCTCCGCCCGCCCTCCGCCCGCCCACACAGACAGCTGCCAGCTGCCAGCTCAATGGGCACTGCAGCACTCATACGCCGCGTTGGCTCAATGTCAAAGAGAGCAGCAGCAGTGACAACTACTTTTCGGCTTTTTGGGGCACTAGCTGTGTGTGGCCTCCGCCATTCGCATATTCAGTTGGAAGCGTATTCAATTTTTTATGCGCGTGACGCTGGGTTTTGCGGCTGCGTCTGCCATTTCGCAGCTGCACGGATACATTTTTTACGCCGTGGATTAATGCGGCGCGGCAGCGGGCAGCGGGCAGCAGGCACGCAGCAAACAGGCAACAAATATAATATTTGCATGACATTTTTAATGCAATTTTAATATGCGCGCGCAGCTTAATTAAATATTTAATATTCCATGTGATGGCCGTGCGCGCACTCCCATCATCGCACGCCCGCCCACGCTGCAAATTGACTTTTATTCTGTGCCGCGCAAAGTTAATTATCAATAATATTTGTGCACATCACTGAATAAATGCAATTAATTTCCATTTGCCTTTGACTTGCCGGACAGCGGACAGCAGACAGCGGGCAAAAGTCGATACGACAAATTCGAATGTTAATTGTAATTACATAAAAAAAAAAAAAAACATTTATCTGCAGATAAACATATTAAATAATTGAATCAATAAAACAAACATCATAAGCAGAATATTTACTTAGGGCTTAATCAAACTGTTTGGAATTTATGTAGAGGCAGAGGAAGCACAACTGAATTTAGGCCATGGCTTTGAGTGGCTAACTGAAAAGCTGCATTTAGACCAAATAAGATCAATAGAATAAGAAATTGCAAAATAATTAAAATTTGCTTTAAATATTGCTATAATTTATTATTTAATATGAAGCTATAGCCATGCCATTTCATAAACTTTGCCAATGCCTTTGCTCGCTATGCTTCAAGTGTTCCATTTGGTCAACTCGTGTCTATGTGTGCCAGTCGTATCAGCAGCAGCTATGCCATTATATAGCTCTTACTTAAGTCTTTGCTTACTGCACATCAAGCGCTTGTCGCTAGCTGACTGAGTCAGCTTACATGTCCTTCACAACCTCCAGCGTTGTTTCACTTTTATTTTATGAGGCGCAACAGCACAAGTCAACGCATCAAAATTTCATGGGCAGCAGCCTCACGATAACTTATAATCAAAAGGCAGATAATATTAAACATTTCTATATCCAAATTTGATCAATAACTTGGACAGCTGGCTTAATATAATTCTAGAAAGTAGTATCATTCTTCTTTGGTCATGTGCCACTAACAATTTGCTGAGACTTCAAGACACAACAACTAAGACAATATATCAAGATTTTCTGTAGGGTAGCTCGAAACTTATTTATAATTAAATGGCAAACTGTAATAAACACATATGTGCTTAAATATTGTAAATATCTTAAAAACTTACTCAAATATTTTTATTATAAAATATATTACGCTTGTTTGGTCAACCCAAACTCACAGTTTGCTGGAAACTCAACAGCCAACAACTAAAAGAATATATCAAAATTTTATGTTTTAGCAAGTTTTAATAATTTATAATTAAATGACAGAAGCCACTCAACATTGTTGTATCTAAATATTATCAAAAAATTGAAAAGTTGTTTAATTATAATTTTTAAAAATTGTATTATTCTTGTTTGGTCACACTATACGAACAACTTTATTGACCAAATAAAAATGTTTTTAATATTTTTTTAATTTTTAAAGCTCAGTTATATTTTTTTTAAATTATACATAATAGTTTTTACTTGCCAAAAACTCATCTTTTTATGAAAAAAATAAAATAACAATAATTTAAAATAAAACTCCAATCACAAGCAACATTCTGCACACAGTTCAAAGCCTTCAACAATTTGAGCAAATGTTTAGATTAAGTGAAATATTTGATGACATAACATGCTCATAATTGACATTGCTCAATGTTTAGTTTGCACTCGCATTTCAAGAGATTTACGTGAGTGTGTGTGTGTGTGTGTGTCTGCGTGTATGAGTTGATATTAAGTGAGTTTGGGTCTTGAATTTCACTTAAGCCTTTAAGTAAATTATTGCTAATGGCTTGCAAACAGCCAGAGGGAGGGCAGCAGACAGCAGGCAGCAGGCAGCAGTCAGCAGTAGCAGCAGCAGATCTTTAACTGCTCGATGGCTGACAGAATGGTGCCAAGATGTGGCACTCCAGCAAAGTAATCACAACATTTGATTGATTGAAATCAATTTCCCGTCAAAGGCAAAGTCCGCATGGCTGCATTCCCCAGTGTGCGTGAGTGTGTCTGCGTGTGTCTATTTGTCTATGCATATTTACTTAAACTTCATTTCTTTCTTCGATATGTCCTGGCGTGTGTGTGTGCGTGTGTATGTGTGTGTGTGTGGGTGTGCGGTTAAACGACGATACGCTTGAAATCAAGCGAAGCAACGGCTACGACTCGCTCCTTGGCTTTGGCCCCATAGATGCCAATCGCAGACATGCGACAAGGACGGCCAGACGGCCACACGGCCAGACAGCGATTGCTGCCTTATTCCGCGAAATTAATTTCAAATGAGTGACTGATGACGATTACTGAGATTCATATATACAACCGATATACATATGTCTATATACATATATAAATAATAAGTTGAATGCACGCGTAGCTAAATCCAAGTCTAAAAAGTTGTTTTTCCTACGATTTTTAAAGCGAAAAGCCCACAAAGCAAACAAAGAGAGGGAGCGAGCGAATACGTGGCTGGGATTTTTATAACCAAATCAGAACAAGCCTGCAGCTTCGGCTTCGGCTTCTGTTTCTGACTAACCAACTGGTTGGCTGGCTGGCTGGCTGGCTGGCTTTTTGTTTCCTGTTTGGCAGATGCTTTTTGGCATTGCTTTTTATTGTTTTTTATGATCATTTGTATTCATCAATTTTGTATTGATTTGGCTCCAGCGCCCATTTTCGCGTTTATATGCCAAGACCAAGCAGCGAAAGGATGAAAATATTTATATAAATACACACACACACACATATATATATATATATGTATATGTATATGTATGTATACGAATGTCTTGACTTTAGCAGTGCCTTTGCCAATGCGAAAACAGCATCTTACGAATTTATGAGCTATAAAAACAGCTGCTGAGCTGCTCCAATAAGAGCAAGAGACCAGCAGGCAAACCAACACACAGAGCAACAAGCTCTACAACAACAATAAAGTGCTCGAAAATTTTTGATTACTTTTGTTATTGTTTTTATGCGTTCTCGCATATTTGCTGATTTTATGTTGCTTTATATTTTAATTATGCGCCAAGTGGATGCTAAACAAAAATTAATGTTTATTGAAAAGTTACAAAATACGCGCAAAAGCTGCCATAAAATTCTTCAAAACAAATATTGCAAATGTCTATTTAGTATTCAGTTGAAAAATAAATGTATTTATATGACGTGATGCTGTCAAATGAATGGCTGAGTATGCCGATTCCTGATTGGCTGCTACAGTAGTATTAGTGTGAGGTTGAGTTCAGTTATTGTAAAAAGTATTATTCGCGTGAATTTTCGTTTTGATTGCGGTATGCGCTACGACCCACTCCGCGAGAGGGAGTTAGAAAGAGACAAATATAGCTGTTGCTGAATGGGGTCACAGCTGTTGCTGGTGTGAGCGAGCTGGCTATGTAGGTCACTGAAACGGGCTCGTTGAATGTCAGAGCGGGCGACTAGACTAGAGATCTATCTGCCGAGCGTGACAATGAGTTAAAGTGAGTGAGTGGGTAAGTGATTGAGCTTGTGGAGGTCTGGAATACTTGACAGTGGAGAGAGTGAAGACGACTAGATTAGCGATCTCTCTGCTGAGCAGCGAGACAATCAATGAGTTAAAGTGAGTGAAGTATATAAATTGCATAATTTTGTAAAGTCTGGAATGCTGCAATTTTGAAGTCAGTCTGCGAGTAGATCTGGTGCAGATAGGTTGTGAGCGCCGTTATATTTGCCAGTGGAGGGAGTGAAACGAGCAGATAGTCTAGCGATCTCTCAGCTAAACAGCATAA
Source organism: Drosophila anceps (assembly GCA_035045945.1). Lineage (NCBI taxonomy): Eukaryota > Metazoa > Arthropoda > Insecta > Diptera > Drosophilidae > Drosophila > Drosophila anceps. Next base: position 5,150,017 of record JAWNON010000190.1, read on the forward strand.
CAATGAGTTAAAGTGAGTGAAATAAATTGCATAATTGAGTGAAGTCTGGAATGCTGCCATTTTGAAGTTAGTCTGCGAATACATCTCGAGCAGAAAATTTGTGAAACGACCAATGGCAGACTTTAAAGTTACTCTTGGACATATGCATACAAAATTCAATTGATTCATAAACAGAACTTTTCATAATTGTATATTTTATTTTAGTTGCTCTTCAATTGTTGTAGAATAAACTTAAAACTCTTCTAACACTCCAATCGATATTCAAGTCTATGTTAATAAGACTCATTAGTCATGTCAGCTGTCAATTGCATTTGCATTAGCGGCTAATGCACGTTGCAGCTGCAGCTGCAACTCTTACCTGATTGGCCAGAGCTGGGCTAACTTTGTGGCTGTTGTCTTTGTCCTTTGCGCTTTGTGCTGGGCTGGGCTGGCTTTCTATGATAAATTGATTGATATTTGAATTTAATGATAAGCGTGCTGTTAAGAGACGACCACTGCATTGAGTTGCCAATTGAATTTGCGACACAAGAGACGAGGAGACGAGACGACGGGACGGGTGTCGTGCGGGCAGTCGTTTCTTTCATTTTTCAACTTCAGCGACAGCAGACGGCGTTATGGCTTGGTCCTTGGTGCTTGCTGCTTGGTCCTTGCTCTTTGCGCAATATGCAAATTTTGTTCGCTCTTCGTTCAGCGCTTCTCTTATTTTTTTGTAACACTTGATGCTTGATATAAGCAAAACTTTTGCCACTGATAATGACATTTTTATAGTGCGTTGACGAGCTCGCCGGCCATTAGGGCCACAAAACTTGGGTGCATGAGTTATTATGGCTCAGTTGGCAGCTGCTTGGGTCGAAACTGTCGCCGGTGTTCAGCTAACAGCAAATTTCTCTCTGTGTGCGTGTGTGTGTGTGGCATTGCCAATCGATTTATATACCAATTTGCATAATCATTAAGTTCACACACACACACATATACATATTTATTTCAATTTTTATATAAAATTGATTTCTCTCTCGATGAGGCCACGCCCACTTCCGTTCGCCTGCTGTACACGTTGTAGCTTTAGAATATCGAAAGCCTTGGGACTTGGTCTGATTTTCAGCTACATATCAATGTCTCTCTCTCTCACTCTCCCACTCTCCCACTCTCTCTCTCTCTCTCTCTCTCTCTCTCTCTCTTGCTCTGTCTGTTAAATTTTCATAAATTTGAAATTGTTGAGCTTATGAAAGTTACATAGATTGTTTAAACTTTTCGTTGGCCGTGCTGCCAATCTTCATACATTTTGGCCTCATTAAAGCGCCCCGGGCCAGACTTGGCCCACTGAATTATTTATAAACGGCACGCTGTGCGAAAGAAATGTACAAGTCGAATACGTATTTTCGGACATGGGCATGAATATGCTGCTGCTGCTGCTTCTTCTTTTTTTTTTATATATATATTATTTTTTGGCCAAGGTGTATCCCCCGACCAGCCAGCACCACCCACCTGGGCAACTTGAATAGAGGGAAGTGCTGGAAATTATGCCGGTAGCACTTTTCGTTAGCAACCAGCCAAAGCGAAAGGGAAGAGGAAGCCAGGCCAGGTTCGCTCTGGCCTTTTATTTTAACTGCTCTGCTTAGCCAGGTACACACAGAGCAACACACACACACACACACACACACACGCACACATATATGAATGAATGCATGCATGTATTTATTTTTGAATAGTTTTTTTTTGTATTTTACCCAGTCAGCCAAGTTGGCCATGGGCATTAAAAATGCTTTTAAATTGGGAACATGGCCAAATGGGCTCCGAGTTGCCATTTGTGTCAGCAACAACTAAAGCGTCCCATAATAAAATAATTAATTTAAATATAAAGTATTAACTAGTTAGAGAGCTTTAGCAACGACCAGCTGCAACATATAAAATATATAACAACTTTTCTGCTAATGACTCTGAATGAAGCTGTAGAAATATAATTATATAAAATATAATTATTTTTACTACTATTTTAATGCACGCTTGGGCTGAAAGCAGGCAAAAGGCTAAATGAAAAAAGTGTTCAAAAATATTAGAAATATTTATTTAGAAAGGGAATAGAGTATAGTTTCAGATATTTATAAAGTCAAAGTCACTTATGCATGCGAGGGCTGTCTAAAAACTATAGCGAAATGCTGAATTTCTATGGCGTAAACTTTATTTTCTACTATTTTTTTGATCATATGTTGCTGCTCATGTCACTCACTTGTGTCAGCCGCTGCAGCAAAGCATCAATGAATGTATTTTAAATCAATGAATGCATCAAATGTTTGTCCAAAACAAAATGCTGCTGAATGCTGCTCCAGCCGCCGCAAGCCGCAAGCCACAGCCTGGCCATTTGTTTGTTTCTCTTCTCCAAGCAACTGCAGAGCTCCAAGAAAGCACAATGCAACGCTACGATTAATTAGATAAAGGCGACAGCCCAGGAGTAGCTGAACTGAACCGGAACAAGTGATAGTCCGACGTTGCCAAGTCTGGAGAATATGGAGTATATATATACAAGGTGCACATTCCATTCAAGCTGCAAAAACGTTTGTCTTTAAGCTTGTTTGAGGTCTCGCATTATGCTGGCGGAACACTTCAGTTTTTCTATTGATCAATTGTGGCGTCTTCTGTTTGAGTGCATCAGTCCATTTCTCCAGCTGATCAATATATCAATGAAGCCAACAGCGTTAGCTCGCCGCTGATGCCGAGGCGCTATCAATCTGTTGCTTGAACAGACTTCGCACAACTGTCTGACTGATCTACGCATCTCAGACATCCTGCTGCCTAGGGATATCAGCCATATATCCTTGACTTGACTGCCCTCATCGAGCTCAGTCTTCAGCCTGCATTTCATTGGGCTTTAAACATTAGAATTCCATTCTAAATTATGTATTATACGCCTTCTGCTACTACACTTATTTAGTTATTCTCGCTCAATGCGAGATAGGAAGAGGAAGCACAGCGCAGTGCTTAGAAGGTTAATTAAAGCCGCTTTTAGTTAACCCGATCCACTGCCAAATGAGAACGCGTCCAAGTCAAACTTAGAGCGCGGCTGGAGCTAAAGGTAAAGGCAAAGGTGAGGAAGGATAAAGGCAAAGGCAAATGCAAAGGTAAAGGCAAAGGTAACGGTAAAGCCAACTCAAAGGAGCTGCAGTGGCTGTGCGGAGGCCACTTTGAGCCACCTTTTTGTGGCTCAAATTGCATTAGGCGTATTAATTTGCCAGCTAAACTGAGCAGCGCCTTCATAATTTCTACGGCATGTGCGAGTTTTTGCTGAGGCAGCAACATTGACTGACTATGGAATACCCTGTACTGAACAAAATTTTGTATTTATTTTAGTTTTTATATAGATTATGATTGATTATTCAGTGACAATTGTACAGTATGGCTCAGGCACTACTGATAGACTACTGTATATCCTGTATTCCATCATATTTATAGCTATATAGGTCTGCACATCTTTTACACTAGTTTTCATTCTCTAGCTACTGTGTCAATTGCAAATGTAGAGTATGTGGCGAATGGCACTGCTGACTGCAAAATACCCTGTACTCTCACATATTTGCTGTTAACTAAGTCTGATCTTCCTTTAGTTAGTATTGATATATATTGTCAGTCAACTGCAGCCAAGGAGTATATATGCTTAGAATAGTAATTTTGAATGACATATACCCTGTATTTAAGAAAAGAGCTTTAAAAGCAACAAAATCTTCATTTTCTTTAACATATCATCTGAGCCTTCTCTAAGTCGAAGTATACATAAATCAGATAAACCTCTCACATTCTCTGTTCATATTTGTATACCCTGTAATTATATTAAAAGTAATTAAATCTTAGTTTTCATAACTATATCTACTGAGATTATTTATTTCCAATTGAAAGGTATGTATTAGTCAGTCATTCCCGCACAGCAAGAGTCAACATTGTAGAGTATGTGCAAGTCAGCCAAGCAAAAGACATATATGTCCAATTGTAGAGTATGTATTAGTCAGTCCAAGTGCTCGCTCTTCCGCCTACTTGTATCAAATTATAGGGTATGCATTTGTCGAACACTCTCTTCAATCTTTCCTCAACTTATGTGCAATTGTAGAGTATATTTTAGTCAGTCGGGAAGAGAAAAAGCTAATAAAGGACTTACTCTTCCCCCTACTTCAATTAAATTATAGGGTATGCATTAGTCAGTCACTCACGCCAAACAAAAAACAACAGTTAAAATCTTCAATCTTCCCCCCACTCAAGTCCCATTGCAGGGTATCTATTGGTCAGTCGGTCAGTCACACACGCCGCTTTCGTGCTGCACTGCCGCCACGCCCCCTCAGCCCCCGCCCCCGCCACAGCCCATAAGGCGGCTACGCAGCTATGAGCATTGCGATAAGGGCAGAGCGACGTCGCCTCGCCGTGCGACGCGAGTCGTTTGTTTCTTTTCAATTTAGCGCCACTTGAAGGGCCACAATTGAAATATTACGTTTGATAACTGTCGCCCATTTAGGCGACAAGGTAGCCCAGGTGAACTCCCGAGGCGCTCTCAGTACCCACCTCTGGCCCCTTTGACCCCGTGGCCCGACAGCCAGCGAGCCGTGTCGCAATGGCATTTGTTACTTTGCCTTTTGGCTTCTGACTCTGCGCGCGCTTTGATGTCTGCGCGCTGCCAGCTCGCAAGCGGAGTCTGAGGGAGGTGCAGGTGGTGCAGGTGGTGCTGGTGGGTGAAGCACGGAAATTGTGCGCCGCAATCTCTTAAGACCGGCGACAAATATACTTGAGCGCCGTGTCCCGGCTCGGCTTTGGGCATTACCCAAGATTTAACAACAACTCCCGGCCTTTTGTCTGTAACTGTGTGTGCGTGTGTGTGTGTGTGTCAGTGTGTGTGTGTGTGCGCTTGTTAGTCTCCGGGTTAAGCGACGCGACGTCGCGCAGGTAGCGCCGGCTCGTAAATAATTAATCTGGCCACAAAGTGCGATTATCAAAGTGTTGGAAAAATGTTAAATAGCTCCCCGGAGGCGGTGGCTACATTAAAATGTGGCGACAGTTGGCTCCGGCTTGACAAATGCCACTCACCCACCCACAGCCACCCACGCCCACTGGCCAACTACGAGTGGGGCTGGGCGGTTGAGCAACTGCCGGAGGGCATTCTGCTTGACTGCCATTTTGATATTTGGCTTCCAGCTTCAGTTGATGTTTTTCAATTATGCAAATAAAGGGATTAATTTGTTGCCAGACTGAAGTCAGTGGTGTGGCATGTGCGGGGGGCGGGGGTGAACAGCCACTAAAAATTGTTTTTAAGAGCGCGTCGAGCGCTGATAAAAGTTTGCGCGCTTCCGCGCAGCCCGCCTCACTTCGCCTCACTCCGCCTCAGCCCGCCTCAGGCCAGACGAAGCGCGACAACTATAAAAATTTCAATTACAACACGAAAGGGTGTGTTTGATGTGGAGTGGCGAGGGGGCGGGGCGGGGCGGGGGCGGTGGCGGTGTCACCTAAATTGACTTCATTAAATTTCCAAAAGAATTTCGACCAAGCGGCAGCAAAAGACGTGTAAGAATGACATGAGACAGAGCGAACAAATGCTAAAAGCCAAAGCGGCAATGCTGACGGCATGGCACCGGGAATACACTGAGCGAAAACCTGTGTGAAGGCAGACTTTAATAGCTAAGTTAAGTAAGTCACACTCCAAGTATAGTAAAGTGGAAATCAGTGCATCAATGAATCATCATTGCCTAAGGATATGAATCTCGAAAGACTATAAAAACTTTACTTTTACGAGTGGAATCTAAAGCTGAAAGTAAATTAATTGATTCACTGATTGCTTGATTGAATGTTTGAATGACTAATAAAACATTCAACTGGTGGCTAGCCTGGCGAAAATACCTGGAAGAGATTACAAATGCAATTGTAAAGGTTACTCAAGTCCAGCAACAAACTGTCATAGTATTTGGAGACATGGAAGTATGCACCCCTTAGCTGCATCCTTTAACTTCTGCATATGATGCCAGATATCAATTCTGTTTTGCCATTTATGAAGTAAACAAACGCGGAGATGCCATGAATCGGTTTACTCCGCAACAACGCGGCATAATGAATGAAGGCATCATTCCCCTGTCGCTTAATCTCTCGTTTCTGGTTGGCCAGATCATCCGACTGCGCCCTTGCAGACTTCTTTTTATGGAGTTTTTTGAAGTGGCGGGTTCGCCTCAGACTCTTGAGAATATTCGGCAGGAATGGAAAAACCTGTGGCGCGAAGTTCTGAGAAAACTCATGGAAAATGCCATAAAACAAGCTTGTATGTTCATCAACTCTGTTGGCGGCAGCCACTTGGCCAAAAGGATTTTCTTGACTTGATGGAATACATTCTGATGGCTTAAGAAGCAAATTTCTGAAGCAGCACAAAGCTTTCCTTTAAAAAAAAAATAGATAAATAAAAAAAATAAATTAAATTTTTAATAAATAAATTTCTTCACAATAATTACATATATATAAAAAATAAATAAATATTTAAAAAAAAATACATATATCTATATATGTATATATATAAAATTCTTACATTTAGAATTTATCTAACTTTCACAAAATTCAGCTCAAGCTAAAATGGTTTCTGAAGCCAATCTAAACGCATGAAAAATACCCCATAAATTCGCAGCTAAACTTTGCTACTTAAATTAAAAAAAAAAAAAAGAACAAAAGTAAAAGCAATCTAGAAATGATATGAAAATGAAAATGCCTAATGCCAGCAAGTGAGAGGAGTGTGAAAGGACTGTGAAAGGCTTGAGGAAGGCTTGAGGAAGACACGCGCAGCAGGGGTTGAATTTGCTTCTTCTTCTTATGTATTTTTGCTGTGCTGCGCTTCATTTAATTTTATTTGTCTCAAAATTTTAGGCGTCAATTTCGGCTGTGTGCGTGTGTGTGTGTGTGCGTGTGTGTGCGTGTGTGTGTGCTTGAGTGTTTGGCTTGCTTTGTTGCTCAGACTTTGGCGTCTGTTTGGCATTTATTTTATTTGCCGTTTCAATTGTGAGTTGCTGCTGGAAGCGGCTGTCGGGTATTAGGTCTAAATGGGGTATTACAACATTTAAAACAACAACAGCGACAGCAACAGCAATCAAAGGCACTGACAGAGGCACAATGGGAAGTGCTGTCATATGATATGGGAATCTGTTCTCTCTGTTCTCCGTTCTCTCTGTTCTCTGTTCTCTGGTGTCTGGTGTCTGGTGTCTGCTGTGATCGCTGCTTGTGTTGTCAACTGTAGCCGATGGAGGGCGTTGCACAAATTAAGCTCGAATGAAAATTAAACGATGCATGAAATTACTTTGCTTCTTCTGCTTCTTCTGGCTCTTCCTCTTGCTCGTTGTTGGCCGTTTCAACTTTTTCGTTAGCTTCAGCTTTGGCTTTGCCACTGGCTACGCCTTTGATGGGCCAGCGGTTGGGGCAAGCTGGCGGAGCCCATGTCGAAGTTGGCTTTTTTAATTTTTAATGTGCAGTCAGTTGTTGTTGCTGTTGCTGTTGTTGTTGTTGGCGCTGCTGCTGTTGACTTGAAGCATTTTTGCTGTAGGATAACAGTGAAAGGACACACGCCATTTACGCAGCGTTCAAAAGGAAACCGAACCCAAGTAGAACTGTTGAAGCACACACACACACAGACACAGGCCGAGGCCAATTTATAAAGTCAAATGTCAGTAACTGCAATTAAGGCGCGTTTACTTGAACGTGGGGCGTTTAGAAAGGGGCGTGTTCCAGTCGCAACTTGAGTTGAATAGAAACCTGACGAAGAGAACAGGAATTAACATGGATAAAGAAATACTGAAGAGCTTTAGGGAATGTAGTTTAGTTAGTCTGGGCTTATAGCAGACCTATATGAATGGCTGACTCACAATTGGAATGGCTAAAAATACTTAAATTTAATAATGTAGATTTTTTGTCTCACAAAATACATGTATTTTTAATAAATTCAATTGCTTTTAATTTAATGTTAATCATTTTATAATAAATTCCTATTGTGCTGTCCTTCATCATTGCTTTGCAAGCTGATCATTTCTATCGCATTCTATTCGTTCAATCAAAACAACTCTGTTTGACGCGCCTAAGTAGCCATCTCGCTCTCACTCAGCAACAGTCGGAAGCACATTCAGCAACAGCTATATTTGTCTCTTTCTCTCTTTTAGATTGCAATGAGATTGCAAAACTAATACGCAAACGCACTCGAATAATGTGTGTACTTTATACAAGTAGCCAGTCTCTCACTAATACTACTGCAGCAAGAGTAACCAATCATGTCATACATTGAACAGCTTTCGAATAGTGTAAATACCAATGACAGAGCAATAACAAAAACAAAATCAGACGCTGTTTAATAATGTGAAACAGTATTACGTTATAATATCATAGAGCTATGATTTTTACAATAGTAGCCAAAATATATATAAATATATATGTGTATATTTATTTGATTATTAATTAAATATTAATTAATTTAAATTGTTAGAATAAAAAAGGCCTAAAATAAATTCTTTTAATTTTTATATAATTTCATCTATTCATTTTGATTTTTCTTTTTTTCTCTATTTATTTCTTGACAATATTCTTTTTTCTTTAATATATTCATATCTATAGTATATATTGTTCAACGTGTCTTCGATGTCTAAGCTAATCTCTAAAGAGAAACGTACAAAATATCAAAAATATGCTGACAATTCGCCTATTCACCTATTGACCTAGTTGCCCGACAATGTTTATAAAGAAATCAAAAGTTGTTTCGGTATGTTAAAATATGCAAATGAAGTCGAAGGATTTGGATGCGCTTCGCAAGCTTCCGCTGCGAGTGACACAAATCTTTTGCTTATTAGCACATTTTATTGGCTATTTCAAGCCGTTTTATTGTTGTTGTTGTTGCTGCTGTTGTTGTCGGGCGAGGAAGCAGCTCGCATATAATATAAAACGGAAATGAATTTATAATGCACGAGTTTTTCTCTCGATGTTTATCCTTTCTTATATATTTCGCCTGCTGTTGTTATTTTTTATGATGTCTGCCATAAATTGTTGGCCAAAAGCAAACACACACACACACACACATGTGCACACCCGCTGACTGGCAAACAACTAACTCATTTTGTGGTTTTCACCTTTTTTCTGTGGCAATTGTCTGGCGCACAAGTTTGCTTTTTTATATATAAAAGTCGCGATTCCGATTCAGATTCACCCGCGTGTGTGTGTGTATGTGTGTGTGTGTGTGTGTGTGTGCACATTGTTCAATATTATGCGCAAGTGTGTGTCTGTGTGTGTTTGTGTGTTTGCCTTCGACTGTGGCGCTGGGCGTGTGACAGCTCAATATATTCGCCATTTGTCGCCAGCGCCCACAGGAGCTAGTCGCCAGGTGTAGTCAAGGTGGGCAAGGAGCGTTGCTGGCGTCGCTGCGGTTGCAAAACTGTTGAGCACAAGCGAGTGCCTTGGCTGAATGGAAAGGTAGCAAACAGCCATAGTCATTGCCATCGACATATGAAGGAGCACACACACATGCTGTTGCTGTTGCTGTTGTTGTTGTTGTTGTTGTAGTTGAAATGCAGGAAAATCAATTTCGTTCTCCATTTGCAGTTGGCAATTTGCATAATAAGGTCGTTTGGCGCAATTTGCATGTGAATGTGATAAATTCAACGGGTGGCGCACGCGGCGTATACGTTACACACACACACACACAGCCAACAAATGTCTCCATGTGTGTGCGTGTGTGTTTGTTTTTTGTGCGCGCCTTTTTCACTTTGCCCACACTCTGGGCAAATGAAAAGTATAGCTGTATATTAAATAAGTAGGTGTGTCCATGTCATGGCAATGCCAACTACCAGCGAACGGCCAGCAGCTGCCAGCTACCAGCTACCAGTTACCAACTGGCAACTGCCACAAAGCAACTGCCAATTGCTACTGACTGTTGGCGTTTCGTTGCTGGTCAGCTGCCGCCGCCATCGCTGTCGCCGTCGCCGTCGCCGTCGCTGCACAATTGCCGTGCAATCATAAAACGTGAAACTTCAACGCGCCAAAATGTCGTAAAAGCAAATATGAGAATTTCCTTCTTCCCCCCCTTTTTTTTCGTTTGATTTAAACGCTTTGGCGTTGCTTTTATTATAGCATTCGAAAAACGGCTGGGCGTTTATATCTAGCTGGTCAGTCGCTGTGTGAATTGTGGACTGCAGTGACGGGCTTTCGTCTCTAGGCCATAGATTGTTTTTTTTTTTTGCTGCCTTTTTTTAGATTTTGCTACTTGTTTTGGTCAGACGATTTGTAATATTGGAGCAGCGGCCAGTGGCTGGCGGCCGTGCCTCCATATGCAGTCGTGCAGGCATAATTCATGTGACAGCCGGCAGGATTTTCTCCTTTTTTGTTGTTGTTGTTGTTGTTGTATATTTATTTTCGTTATGCTGCCCGACTGCACTTTCTATTTTACATGCAAAATATGGCTGACGGCAGAGAGCACGTTTTTTTTCCTACCATTTTTCTGGCTTAGTCCCTGACTGCAAATAGCATTTATGCGTTCAAAAATCGATTGAATACGCCCAACATTCGAGATATTTAAGAATCACTTTGAACATTTTCACAAATATGTTTGCAAAACGTAAAACAAATCTCAGTTGCTCTCAATGATATTTGCACTCAAGCAAAGTTTGAGTTCCTTTGAGGAATTTTCCATTTTTGCCTAATCGAACAAGTTGAACAAATAGTAGCATGCATGCCGAGCTGTAACACATATTTGCAACTATTCGGAACTCAGTTCCTGCATTCAGACATATTCATCGAATTGTGTAAAGTAGACTTAGCATAAACACTTTCACATTTATGGCAAAAGATCTCTATATTTATTCAGTTAACGAATCGAACTAATTTATTTACTTAAAATGCTAGTCTCATATTTAACTAATGTGAGAATCTTAGAATTACTTCCAGTCTCGGGGAGATTTATATTTGTCACGCTTTTGCTTACACTTTTCCCGCGTTTTTTTTATATCCTAAGAACTTCTCAATTTTCATTTTACAGTCTTATCAGCTCACAGCTAACGAATATATTTTGTATTACTTGAAATTATGTTGAGGAGATAAAGCGCAACTCGAATCAAAGTTTATATATTCTTTGGTTCCCAAAAAAAGATTCTCGCCTCTCTTGTTCACGCTTTGGAATACATATTAATATTTTTATATTTTTATTATTTTTTAACAGAAAAATTGTTTTTGTTTTATTTAAATTTTATATTTAAGATAGATTAAAGCTGAAAATATTGTTATTTAACATTTCAAATACATTTTTTTATGTGTACATAAATATTTTGAATTTTTTTGTTTTTTTTTTACATTTTTTATTTACATTTAAGATTGCAGAATTAAATTACTTATGAAATGTTTTTTGTTTACATTTCAGATTTTTCTTGGCTTTTTGTTTTATTTATTTTTACAATTTTTTTCCCTTTCAGATCAAATTTCTATTGCTGGTTTGTTTTTATTAGTATTTTTTTGAACTATTATTTTTATTATTTTTTTATTTGATTGAAATTTTAATTTTTTTTAAAAATAATTTTTGTATATATTTCAGACACTTTAATGTTGTTCTTAAGTTTTTTAGATATTTTTGTTTAATTTATTTTTATTTATTTTTTATATTTCTAACTTTTAACTAACAATGCAGATATTTTAAAGCGAAATTGTCACGTGACAATCTCTATTTACATTTCATATATATTTTTATTTTTTTTTTATGTTTATTTTTATCCATTTCAGATAATATTTAATTTTTTTTTATATATATGTTATACAGTTTTTATAGTATATTTTTTATTTATTTTTTTTTTTGCATTAAAAATATATATTTTATAATACCAAGCGTCTATCTTAGTATTTTTGTCTCATTTTAAAACCTATTTTTATACTCATTGCAGCTTATAGCAGTTTATTCCAAGTCTTTCATTAATCTAGCAAATTCATAAAGTTGTATAGCATACCTAAATCATACTTTAAGAAACATTTGCAATCAACCATTCAGTTGCATTGCTTTAGCTGTTTGGCCATCAAAAATTGATGAAACCTTGGCAGAAACTGGTTCGCTCGAATTTATGTTTGGCACTTGAACATTGCATGCATAGTTAAGCGTTATTCGCTGCGATAGCGTATAACTTGTCCATGCTCGCCTGCTCATGCTCGTATGGTCGTAAGCTTTTTAATAAATCCTCACGATTATAGCATTTGAGCAAGAGCAACAACAGCAACACGCTGCATGCATCCAGCTAACTGGGCGGGCAGTAAAAGTTAACGTTAAAAAAATAGAGAAGAGAAGAGAAGAGAAGAGAAAGGAGATCATAAAAGGGAGCCCAGTTACCTTAGATAGAGCTGGCAAAGATGGTTTTATGAGCATGCAGCGCAGAGAAAGAGAACCCGAAACAATTACGAATTCACAGCTAAAACTAAATGGCGCTCGCTTTATTCACTAATTGCAGATATAACCAGCGCGCTGACAATGACCGAGGTGAAGATACCCAATCACATAATGCGGCTGAAGAGCGCGCTGCTCGGCTGTCGCTATGCGCTCGACGGCGAATCGCTCTACTCTGTGAAATGGTATAAGGACGGCCACGAGATCTATCGCTATGTGCCGCGCGACAAGCCACCTGGACAGGCATTTCCGCTGCCCGGCGTCAACATCGATGTGAGTATTTTGCACTTTCCCCCCACAGCAGGGCAAAAAAAAGTTTAATTTCAAATTTTATTTTGGCCAAAGAGGGGGCGAAGATGTTGCCCCAAATTTAGTGTTACGGCTGACTCATAATGATTATTTGCAAAGAGCATGTAATTGCCAGACCAACAGCAACAGCAACAGCAACAACAACAACATATTGTTGCAGTCTAGTTGCCTTTGCCACGTAGTTTTGCCATTTAACTTTAATTTAATGTTGATGTAATTTTTTGTTGGCCATAAAAATGTTTCCTCTCTCTCTCTCTCCCTGTTAGCTTAGGTCACGTTGCGGTCTGAGCTCTTTAACGTACGTTGTACACGTCACTCAATTTCAATTGCGATTGAAAAGGTTGCCGAGGCCAAAATCACTTAAAGCTGCCAATCCTCGAGCCTCAATCCTCAGTCGCCCGTCTCTAATAATAATAATAATAATAATTTGCTAAAGCACTTAAGTGCGTCTACTTTGTGTGGCATTTTGTTGACAGCACAGCACGCCCCGGACCCCTGCCCAGGCCTGCCTTGCCTCCGCCCTGCCCTGCCCTGCCCTGCCCTGCCCTGTCCTGGCTTCTGCATCGCAAGTAAGCGTGCTCTAGTCGGAACTGCCCGACTAGCATATACCCTGAACCATGAAAAGAGCTGATATTACAAGCTTTCTAATCTTCTTGAGCTGCGCTTATGGGCTTTACTACATTTACGTATGGCATATACGACTATACAGTGCAAATTTCAAGTCTCTAGACGCCTAGACAGAGCTGCCTATATCACCTCAGCTAAATATACTTTATGGAGTCTGCCACACCTCCTTCTGCCTTGCCTGTTACATGCATTGCCACAAAACTCATATACCCTGATTTGCCAATTTCATTGGTTACAGGGCATTGAAAAAGGCAAAGCAAAGCCGTGAGCAATTGACGTATGGCTAACGCGGCGTATGAGCAATGCCGGCGCGACTTTTTTTTATGGGCTGTGCGTGCCTTGGCCTGCTGCCCGCGCTGTGCGCAATGCGTAGGCGTGAATGTCTACATTTAGACATGAAAGAGTTGTGTCCAAGTGTGTGGCCAAGTGTGTGGCTCACTCTGTGTGTGTGTGTTTGTGTGTAACAGATATTTATGTTCGTCTGCGTGAGTGGAACAAAGGCTCGGCTCGGCTGGTTGTTAAGCGACTTCGATTTGTGGTTTGCCTAAGATAATTGCTGATACTTCAAATGTGCTAAGTGTGTCTCTGTGTGTGTGTGTGTGTGTGTGTGTGTGTGTGTGTAGTTAGCAATCCAATTAACGCGACGCACTCGGATTTGATGGCTTGGCTAGCTTTAAAAGTTCGTCTCGAATACAATGTATGTTGATCTAGATTAGCTGTTGTTTCCTTGAGCTCTTAGCAGGCACAATGCACAAATAGTTTTGGCACCTGCATAGCACAGTCCTTGAGGGCGCGAACGGGTTCGAGCATCACAATAAATTGTTCAAATTGCATTTCGTTGCAGCCATCATAAACAAAATGGCTATGCGCACGTATCAAGGGGAAAGGCAATAAATGCGAAGCTCTCTCATTCTGTCTCTGCCCCAGCCTCTCCCCCCTCTGTCTCTCTCTCTCTCTCTCGCTAGAGACGTTGCACTGTAGGGCCTCTGTTGCCAAAATGTGACAAAAATCTACGTTTCGATGGAAGCCATTGGCCAAGTTGAGTTTTGAATCTGATAGAGAATTCATTCGAGAATCACAATCCAAGATTGCTGAAAATTAAGCAAAAATATAAACATGAAAATTTTTTTTTAAAAAATCTTGAATAATATTTTATTTAGCTACTGAAATGCAAGGAAACTATTGTACAAATAGTTGATATTTTGGCATTGTTAAATTGCCACGTGTCGCTAATTTACAATTATAAATAATTTATTCGGTAGCTTCTATATCTGGAAGCCTTTTGAGTAGACTTTAACTCGCTAGGATTAAATTGGATTATTCTGAGACTTAGAACTCTGAGATAGAGGAGGAATGTATTCCCCACGGGGGTTACTTTTTGTTGTCTGCTCTGCTCTCAAAAAAGCCAAAGTAACATCGCAATAAGAACCTGGCAGGAACAGCAGCGACAACGTTTTAAATTTATTTTTATTTGTTTTTTCTTGTCTTTTTTTCGAATACTAAAATATATTTATGTACGGCAAAAAAAAAATAAATTTTTTAAATATTTTAATATATATTTTTCTTGACATATTTATAAAAAAAAAATAAAATATTTTTGTTTACAGCAAACAACAAACAAATATTTACTTTAAAATTTTTTAATAAGTTTTTCTTGTCGTTTTTCTCTTTTCAAATGATATTTGTCTATATCAAAGAAATTATTTTTTTTTATTATTAAAATAAATATTTTTTTTTTTGCATATTTATAAAAAATAATAAAATAATACGCATATGCGACAGCAAAAATTATTTATTTTTTAATATTTTATTATATATTTTTATATATCTATATTTTAGTTATATTTTTATAAAAAAAAAAACAACAAAAATATTTATTTTGAAATATTTTAATATATAATTTAATATAATTCAATATAATATAATTTAATATAATATAATTCAAGCATGTATCATTCGCCGTTTGACTGAAAACCGTACAACACCCTGTTAGTGAAGCACCCTGTGTATATAAACATTTTAGAGCTTGAAGAATTCCCTTGCATACGCTATTAGCAAATACCTTGCTTGATGGCTCGATGGCTACGACTTTTACAATGAAAATCGAGCTAAGCATCCACTGTGCGTCAACAATTTGAATTGTGGCCAGGCTGCCTGCCCGCTCGCCTTTCGCCTGTGTAGCGGGCGCTGACAACTTGAGCGCTCATAGGAATTGGCAAGAAGGACTTGCTATCTGGTACTCACTCCACGCCTCCTCGAAAGGAATCGGCTTAAGCACTAGAAAAGAAACAAACAAAAGCCAGTTCGCAGTCATTGTAACGGGGGCAGTGTAAACGGGACAAGAGTCGAGCGCAAGCAACAAACCAAAAATAATGTTGAACGTGACTTTTGTGATTGTTTGCAGCAGCAGCAGCAGCAGCAGCAGCAGCAAACGCAGAGATGGCTAAGGAGAAGAGTCAAGAATTTTCATAAAAATTTGCTCGACAAGTTTTTCGGGTAGCCCGCGTCAAGGAAAATGGAAAGAAATGAAAACTTTGCCAAGCACTTTGCGAATGTGTGTGCCAGAGTGTGTGTGTGCGTGTGTGTGTGCGTATATGTGTGTATGTGTGTGTGTGTGTATGTGTGTGTGTGTGTGTGTGATAATAAAACTGCAACTTAAAGAACTTGACTGCAATTGTTTCTGGCAAAGATGTTGAGTGACTTTTACAACATCCACTTCTGCAGATTCGCTCAGCTGCCATCGCCCCACCTACGCTTCCATTTTCCACTTACATTCTCATGCGTTCAGCACTGGTTGCGTATGTAATCATCAACTAGAGAATGTTGCGATTGTTTCCAGATATTTCATTGCTTGTTTTGGCTGACGCTTATGACTTGTGCTTTTTACTTAACTTCGTCTCGCTCTTGACCAAAATTACATTTTAGACCACGCCCAACGCCCAACGTCCAGCGTCCACGGGCTCTTAAAGCTTAAACTAATAATAAACACACTTCTATTACCGCAGTGCCCATGCTACTGTTGCTTCTTCTTCTTCTTCTTCTTCGTCTATTTTGAGCCACACAAATCATCATCAATCTTAATTTTTCACTCAGCGAAATCGGAGAATGTGAAAATCTGTAAATCTAATTGCCTTCACTTTGGCTTTTCTTTGTCGAGTCATGGCTTTGTAATTTATTTGAATTTCCATTTGCCAAATATATATATGTACTTAACATATATTTCTCTCTCTCTCTCTCTCTCTCTTTCACTTTCTGTTTCTCTTTCTAGTTGCGCAACTCCTCGGATACGCAGGTAATGCTGCGACGCGTAACGCTCCAAACTTCTGGCCTCTATCGCTGCGAGGTGTCCGGCGAGGCGCCCGCCTTCAACACCGTCTCCGAGTCGGAGACAATGACCGTTGTGGGTAAGTTTCCATCTTTATTGAAAACTGTTCAGTTGCCAGAAATACCTGCACTCTCTTTCTCCCTTCTCTCTCTCTCTCTCTCTCTCTCTCTGTCTCGGAGTGTGTGTGAACAACAACAAAAATTTAATTAAAATGCTAATGGTTCAGTGCAGTCAACAATGTTGTTGAATGACAGCTGCAAGTGAGCTGCCCAAAGTACTGCAAAAGATGTGCTACATAATTGTCCTGAAAAGTGAGAGTGAGCTAGTAGGGAAGGGAGTGAACGACTAACAGATACCGTGCAACCAAAGCCATTTGCTTGTAGCTCAATGTGCAAGGGCTTCTTCACTCTGGCAAAGCGATTGCCTCTGGCTTTTACCGTTAGTTTGTGACATAAGTGGGAGAACATGTTTAGAGTGGACTCGTAACGACTGCCAAAGGAAGTAAGAAACTTCAGCCTGAATATCTGTATATATTTTTCTGAGCACTTTTGAGTGTTGGCTAATCGGAGAAAAATGTTGGATTATAGCTCTGATGATATATAATAAATGCAACATTAACCAATTCTGATGACTCGCACTGTATAGGGCAAATGACGAGCTCCTAAAGCTTAGATTTTTGGTCAATTTCTTGGTAAACACATAGCTTATCGAGCTATTTGTATTACAAATACTTGATGAGCTACGTCTCAAATGTCTCGTGATTATAGTATACAAAGGCACTAGAGCTAGTAGTCATATAGACCAAAAGATATGTGAACTCGGCTCTTAAAGCTGATCAAGCAAGCTGTGTTCAGAAAAATAGTAGTGCGACTGAAATGTTGGACAGCAACATTTTGTGATAAACTTTTTATTTTTTAACAATTTTTAATATCTGTATAGATAAATATATAAGTTAATTCAGTACATTAGTTTTCAAAATATAAAATTAATATTTCAGTCGCACTACTATTTTAATGACCGCAGCTGTATAGGCCTTATGGCTACAGCCACGCCTCCTGCCGCCTGCCACATACTTTCCTGTAAAAATAACATACTCTGCCTTTGCAATTTTCAATTTGACCAGCAGGAAATCTGGACAAAAAGCTGTCATAAGCTAAAAGAAGCAGAAAAGGCAGTCGTAAGTGGCGAGTTGGCAACAGATTTCGAGAGTTCTACATTTGGCATATGGACAAGTGTATTGTATGCTCTGGCATGTCAGCAAAAGTCGAATATTTGTGAACAGGTGACACACACACAGAGAGAGAGAGAGAGAGAGAGAGAGAGAGGGAGATAGAACCTGGTCAAAGCAATATCTTAATTGTTTTTGGCACTGCTGAGACCTTGCAGCTTGTCGCCTGCGAACATAATGAAATTTCTGCCGCAGCTGCATGAATACTTGCCTTGGCCTCAGCCGCCGACTCCGCCTCCGCCTGCGCCTCAGCCAGCGACTTGGCTTTAAAGCCTTTGCTTTCGCACTTTTCTGTTTTCATTGCGTTCCATTCTATACACTTTTTTTTTTTTTTTATTTTGCCTAACACAACTGCATAAGCTAAGCAAACAATTGAAATGGAATTTTTCGCAGTCGTCCTCGTCGCAGTCGCAGTCGCAGTCGCAGTCGCAGTTGCCATAACAAAAGGCAACAGAGCGCTGCATACATGTGAATGCGACTCCCCAGCAGGACAACTATGCACGTGTGTGTTTGTGTGTGTGAGCACCCTGGTGCTTTTGCAATTGCAAGTGTGTGGGCGTGGCTGCTGCAACTGTCATTGCAATTTGAAGTAAAATTATGTTTTCATGTCGTGCGATTTAGTTGAGTAAGAAAAAAAAATAACTGAAAACGAAATGGGTTAAGACAAAAGCGCCATCTGCCGGCTGCTGGCTGGTGGCAGCCATTGCCTTTTGTCTTGATGCTCGGCGAAGAGCACTCGGAAAAAAACTTGGCATTACATTTACATGCATATGCAAAGTGCTGGGGCGTTGCTGAGCGTCGACGCTGCTGCTGCTGTGGCTTAGAATTTTATTGGAATTTACGCCAGGCAACCGCAGCGGCAGCAGCGGCAGCGGCAGCCGCCCACGCTCAACTCAATCAAAAACCGCACAGCCGCCGCCAGCTGATAGCCTGTAGCTAATCACAAATTTATAAACTCATAAAAAATCAAACAGTTATCAATATGTGCAGCAACCACAGCCACAGCCACTGCCAATGCCTTGGGGAGGCTTCCGTATCATCATCATCATGATCATCATCTTTAGCCCTGCTGCCCACTTGGAGCACATTTCATGCTGATTTGGCAGCCTTTGGCAATCCCTCATGCTCTCTAACAAACCCCTAAGACCATCAGCTCAGACGCATCGGAATGTTGGCGGAAATGGTTTTGCATATTAAACAATGTCCTGGGCTGCCAATTGGGCGACATTCGACTCGCTGGGCAAAAAAAAAAAAAAGACTGAAGAAAACAAAGAGCAAAAAAAGAAAAAAGAAAAAGGCTGCCACAGTCTCCAGTCTGCAATCCCCAGTGTCCCCAAAGAGCTGTGAGTGGGCGGGCGGCCAATGGCAAATCGAACCAAAAGGGGCAAAGCTGACGACTCATCATCAACAGCAGCAGCATCCACCGCCACCGTCACCACCACCACCACCACCACCAGCATCATCATCATTCTTCTCGTCGTTTGAGTGCCTCTCCCCATCTCTCACGTCATCCTGCTTATGGGCTGCTGCCGCTGCTGCTGCAAGTGAGCCATAAAATATGCTTTAGTGCGTTCACTTCGTGTTTTCCAGGGAGCCACTTGACAACAGCACAGTGGCACAAATATATGAAAATTAGACGCAAAAAAGCGGATCATACGTATACATTTTAGTAATGCTGTTGGCGGCTCTGAAACGTAACTCAAATATTATTGCTGACTTTGGTAGTTCTGTATATGTAGCAGCTCAGGCTATTGCACAGTGGTACGAATATACAAAATTGTATGCAAAAGACTTATCATCACCGATGCTGTTGGCGTCTCTAAAACATAAATCAAATATTGCTTAGTAATTTTTTAGTACCTTTTTTTGTAGCAGCTCAAGCAAACGCACAGTGGCACAAATGCCTAAAATCTAACTAAAATAAACTAAATTCTTTTTTTTAAGCGCATTTATTTATTCATAAATATTTCGTTTGCTCAACAGCTGGGCTGGAATATTGTCATTAAGTTGTTTTTGTTCCACTGTGCTCAAACAATTTATTGGAGTAAAAGTGCAAATTTGTACCTAAAATATAAAAAAATTTTTCTTAAATGAACATCATTTGTTCATGTTAGCTTCCATTGATTTAATGTAAAACTTTGTTTTCGCCCCACTGTGCTCAGCCAAAACCACACTGACAGCTAGCAATATTAACATTTACATGATTAATTCATGCTGCCTTCGCTGAATATTAGCTCATATATTATTGATATTTTGCTTGTTGGTTTTTCTTTTTGGCCACTGTGGACAGCGAATAGCACTGTGGAATAGAGCCATAAATTCAAATAAAAAAAAAAGAAACAAAACAATAAAATTTCTCATAGTATACACTTTTCAAATATTTCATTTGTTCCACTGTACGCTTGCATCACCACAGTGGCTAAAAGCTTATTCATATTATCTCTAAGCTTTAGCTCACATATTAAGATGAGCTTTTGTGCTTTTGGTCGACTGTGCACTTATGTAAATCATGAAACTGAACTTAAAATAATAATTAAAAAATGTTTTCTTTAGCTTCAAAATTATGTTTTGTCTCTTCTAAATTGTAATATTCCAATTTTTAGTCTGTCCCACTGTGACTAAGCCACAACAATGTGGAATATATTGCCAAAAGTAAAACGATCAAGAGAGGGCTTAACTCAAATACAATCTTTGTTGCCTTCTCTTAAACTTAGCTCACATACTGTTTATCACTTGCTTTTGTCCCACTGTACCTCACCATTGCCAACTGCTAAATCATATTTTAACTATGCATCGCAGCAGATCTTTAAACAATTGTCTTTGCTTCGGCTTCGATTTGATTGCGATATACGAGGGCATGCGGCGCCCCTATCTAATTTGAGATGGAGTATATCACAGTGTCCTCTGGCAGCGTTCACTCTCGCTCTCTCTCTCTCTCTCTCTCTCGGTTTCTCTCTCGCTCTCTGTCATTTATTTGCCTGCATGGTAAGCCAAAAGTCCAGCAGGGATTCGCTTTTGCCATCCACTTTGCTTACACGCCGCTTCTTACCAATTGAAATTTACATTATGCTGGCTTCGTCTTCTGCTGCTTCTGCTTCTTCTTCTCCTTTTACGTGTGCAGCTGCTGCGGTCAAAATGCGCCCTCTGTTGGCTTTGCTCTTCGCTGCTGCTACTACTGCTGCTGCGCTGCTGCTGCGGCATCCATTACTCATACGCCGCATTGGACGCGCGCGCTTCGGAAACGACTTAAAGGCTGCAACGGCATTCCGTAACGCGACAGTTGTTGCTGTTGTTGTTGTTGCCCACTCAGCAGTCGGCAGCATTTCCCCTGAGTCGGCCCTCGTCCTTTCGTTTGTTATCTTTGCCTTTACATATGGCAACGATTTTTAATGCACGAAACGCTGCCGCGCTGCGGCGCTGTGGCGCTGCTGCGTTGAGGGCATGTTTGAGTTAAGAAAACATTACTGTAACCAGTTACTGTTACAGCTACAGTTACAGTCACTGTTACTCTCCATTGCCCGTGTCCTTGTCGTCCTTGTCTGTCCCAGAAATAAAAGTAAAACGCGTTGTTTTATAATTAATGAGCGCACCAGGCGCGAGGCACTGCGTATGCACTGTCTCTCTCCACCTCTCTCTCTCTCCCTCTCTCTCTCTCTGTGTGTGTGTGTGAATTTATGGTTAAGTGCACTTTAAAGTACAAACATACATATAACTCACTTTGGCTCTGCCGCCTGCTGAGTTTCTTCTCGCCTGCCCATATACTTATAATGTGATCGCTTATCGATTTTACAATATAAAAAGCAATTGCCCGCATAAGAGCCTGTGTGCCCACTATACCGCCTCACTCCCCCTTTTCGGGCCGTATGTGGAGCGAAAAAAAAAAAAATTAAATGTGATTTTTATGAGCTTTGAGTGGCCACGCAGCAAACTGCAAGACATTTATAGCTGCGACCCGCTTCGCCATTCCGTTAACTCCGCCAGAGATGGCCTCGCTAATGAACTGTAAATTTCAAAAGTGACTGCAAAGAGCTCAAGCGGCAGAGCGCTAGACAGCTTTATAGAGCTGTTAATCGATATATATACATCGATTAATTTGAAATGCATTTATAGTATATTTTGATTTAAAGAGAAAGAATTTTAGATGATATGCAATGCAGAAAACTGCAAATATATTTATAGAAATACACGAGAAAGCATTTTATTTAATGGTTTTATAATTGCATCCAAAAGTAATTTCGCAGTGTGCTGTCTTGCATCGTTTGTTTTTTTTTCTGACTGCTCATTTCTAGTCGCGTGCTCTTCGTCCAATGAAATCATAACAACTCTGTTCGCAGTGACTAAGTAGCTATCTCGCTCTCACTCAGCAACGGTCGGCAGTACACTTCAGCAACAGCTAGATTTGTCTCTCTCTCGCTCTCTGTCTGTCTTTTGGATTGAAATGAGCAGCGTGCAACCAATACGCAAGCTCACTTGGATAATACATATTCTTTACCAGCCCAATCACAACTAAATTGAAGCCCATTAGGAAGCAGAGGAAAAGCCATTTATTATTTACATATATATGTGTTTAGATTTATATTTATTTGTATTTTATTCTAGAACATAATTTGAAAAACTCTTCTTAAATTCTTAAATATTGTTAGTAACTTACAATTGCTGGACCATAACCGAGATACTAAATACTGCTTGCGGTGGCAATCATATGCTTATACTTGTTTACTGAAAGGCTCAATGCCGGCAATACCTTGTTATACAAGGATACGCAAGCAATTGCCTAGTTTCGTTAGCAATATTTGCAATACTCAAGTATAAGCATTGCATACTTTTTGCTATCTCATAACTCTATTCCATCTACTAGCTGTAGTTTCTACATCACAGCTCTTATCAATTTTTAAAACACTTAAAGCTCACAAACAGTTAACAAATAAACTCAATAATATAGGCTTGTGCCTGCCTATAAATTAAGCAGATTTCAAATTCACATCTTCAGTTTTTCAACTGTGCCCCAAATATGATGTCATGGACAGAACAAAGCCTGCCGGCAACAATTCAAATTCTGTTCAGCATTTGTTGAGATGCTTTTTTTTTGTTGCTTTGGGCAATGTTTTTATTCGTAAATCCTTTACATACATTTTTGTTATTCATAACTATTCGGCTACCTACGAGAAAGAGACAGAGAGAGAGAGCGAGAGAGAGAGAGAGAGAGAGAGAGAAATTCCAACAGAGACTCTCAGCAAAAGTTTTGCAAACATTTTCAGACTCTAGATAGTTTGAAGAGTCGAGTTTACTGGCTTCAGGCTGTAAGCCTAATTTATTGCCACATTAAAACAATATTTTATTTCAATTGCATTCGAGCTCCACAGCGCCGCTTGGCTTGCTTCGCCTTGCTCCACATTCATAGGTTGCAAATGTTTATGAAACATTTTTGAGGAAACACTTAATAGCCAGCTAGAAATTTGCGATTCAAGGCTCAACATGTGCATAATTCAGAAACAAACACACAGACACGCACACAGACACGCACACAGACACACACAGACACACTCGCAGGCTTTGCATATAGATCAAGTGGCCCAATTCGCAATATCCTAGCGCTGGCCCAGCTTATCGCCCGCTTCGCAGCAGCTGCAAAGTGCGCTTACCTGACAAAAAAAAAAAAAAAATGATAAAAGGAAAGTAAAAGGTAAATGGGAAGAGAAACAAAATAAATAATATAAGGCAAGAACATACCGCAGCATATTAAAAGGCACCCCCAGCTGTGCCGACTAGATGCGCAGCTTGAGCGGCCCGCCCAGCGAGTGCTTTTCCCCTTTTGCCTCGTTGCCACTTAAAATGCTCCCAAGTTCGACTTGTTGTTGTCGCTGGCATTTGTCTGCCTGTAGGCAGCTATGCTGCTTGCCTTGGACGCTTTTTCACCTTTTCGCCAGGATTTGCCATCTTTTTGCTGCTTTTCTTTTTGGCTGCACAAAAGGTAGCAAACGAGCAGCCAAAATGCGATCAAAAGAAAAGCAGAGCAGAGAGCGAGAGAGAGAGAGAGTGAAAAAAAAAAACCAAACTGCTTAGTCATAGGAAAATGCTCGAAATATACTTGAGCCATGTTCCATGTTCGCTGCTTGCCTCCTGCCCCCCAGCCAGCGCTCGACTTATTGCAGCCAACTCCAGTCCTGGCCACATGGTCTGGCTCTGGCTCTGGCTCAGCTGTTGCCCCCTGCCGCTGCCTCTTGCTATGCCAGCCGACGCCGCAGGTCCAAAATATTGTTGTTGTTGTTGTTGTTGGTTGGTTGGTTGGTTGGTTCGTTGGTTGGTTCGTTGGTGCCGTTGCGTGCTGAGTTTTTACCAGAATAAATTGCAAAAACACACTAGCCACGCACACACCCATGTCTCCATGTGTGTGTGTGTGTGTGTGTGTGTGTGTGTGTGTGTGTGTGTGTGCTGCGGGGCGCCTTTAGATTTATGCGACAAATAAAACTAAAGTGCGACAATATGGCGTTGGCTTAAAAAATAGCCATATAATATGAAAACAATTATCAGACCAACTGCCCAGAGGTGCATGTGTGTGTGAAAAAGGTCTTTGATCTTAACAGCCAGACAAAGAGTGTGAAATAAATAAATATATAAATATATATATATGTATATAGAACAAAACCTAGCAGTTAAACATAAGCAAGGAGTGTCTGAGCTGTGTGTGGAAGAGCTCAGCATGGTTATGATTATATATAAACATAACAATAATAAATTAAGAATGAAATTTAATTTGATAAAGCTTAATAATACTTGTGTATGTGCTATACTTGAAAATATAATATAAATATAAAAATATTTTAAAAATTAATAGCAAATTGGACAGAGAAGAGGTTGATACTTATAATATATATATATAAATAAAATATATATAAATATATAAATAAAAAGATCAAAAGATAATCAAAGCTGATTAAGACTAGGAATTGACATTATTGAAAGGAAGACATTAAATATATATAAATATATAAAATAAATAATCACGTGCCTTTTCTCTGTTCCTTAGCTAATTTTATTACCAATTTACTGTACATTTCTTTACATTAAAATAAATAATCTAAAATAAAAATCTATTCGTAAAATAAATCATGTAATCATTATTATTTTTATAGGATTTATTTTAAATTTTATTTATTAAATATTTTTTTATTTATATAAAAATATATAGAGATAATTATTATAAGAAGATATATATATATATATAAGCAACGCAATATATATATATATAAATATTGTATATAAATATATATGCAATTGGTAATTTGAAAAATATATTTTTATGCTCTATTAAAAAATTTATATATATTTTTATTTATATATATATTTATGGAAAAAGAATATAAGCAAAATTAAATTAAAGGCTTTTATTCTTTTCCTTTTAAAATATTTAATTTTTTTTATATATTTTATAGTTTAAACAAATATATCCTATTTAGAATGCATTTGTATAATTTATAGATAAAATATATAAAAAAGTAAATGAAATGTAAATAAGAAAGAGAAAAGAACTTAAAATTCTTTAAGTTATTTTTTTTTCAATATTCTTTTCTTTTCAAACAGTTGCCTGCTTAGCCATGCACCACAAATTGTTATTTAGATGGTTATTAATTGCTTTTTGCTGTAAAGGCCAAGAATAATAGACTTAAATTGTTACATTGAGAGAAATCAAAGTTTTGCAAACTGTTTCTGTTTCTTTGGTAATCCATTCGGAATCCTTTGCAATTTATATGCGATTAGAGCTGCATTTAAAATGCCCAAATATCTGTGTGTGTGTGTGTGTGTGTGTGTGTGTGCCCCACATTGAAACCAATTTTCTTTCAATTCAATTTTCAAACAATTTCTCTGCTCTCATTTTTATTCATTTTTTTTTTTTGTTTAATACAAATCTCATGGAAGTGGAAGTCAAACAGAAATGCAATTTACAAGCCAAATGCAATTGCCATCCATTTAAATATGCACGCATTTATACCGAGTGCCATTTTCATATGTGTGTCTGGTCATATTTTATAAAGCTTCATATTATCCACATGTAGCCCAGCAGGCCGACTCACCACCCACCCACCCACACACATACACACACACACACATACTGAAAGCTGCACTAAATTGAAATTCTGACTAAAAAAAAAAGTAAAGTAAACTTCACTTTATAAATTACAAATAAGCAACGAAGCCCAGCTACAAATGTAGCTGGGTGGGCAGGCGACTAAGCACATATCCTCGGCAAAACCTAAAACCTATGTCTGGCTACGGGTTCAGGTTCAGGTTGAGGTTCCGATTCTGTCCCTGTCATGCGAGCCAGCGAAGCCACAACAAAAACTCCACCGCCCGCTCCGCCCCCCCCCCTCTCAACAACAGCTTCTAAAGAAAATTAATTTTTTTTGAAAACCATTAAAAATTAATTTTATTTTATGGAAGAGCTTACACACACACACACTCGCACACACATATGGGCAGCTGCAAATGTTATGAAATTTGTGAGAGGCTGCCTAAAATGAAACAAGAAATTCTACGCCACTTTTTATTGCACAATGTGCTGAGCTGAATCTCTCTATCTCTCTCGCCCACACTCTCAGTCTGTCTCCCTCTCTCTCTGTGTGTGGTTCTCTTTGGTTTTGGCATGGCATATTTATAATGCATACAAACACTTGACTGCGTCTCCGCTGCCTCACAGTGGGCGTTAACTGGACGCCAGGGGGCGCCACACTTGACTTGATTCCTTTCTTTCCATTTTTGTGCCTTTTTATACCCGGAACCTCCAATGCCAGCTGGCCAAGCAGGGTATCATATTATGTTGCATATATATGTAACGGGCAGGAAATGGATTTATTATATATATATTCTTATTCATGAACCAGATTCCAGTCGATTAATCTAATCTAATTCAGTCTGATCTAGTGCTCAACGACTGTCTGACGTTCGTATGGGTATATTATGCAACCTGATCTGTTGTAAGAGATTTTATAGCTCAGCTCACATCAAGCGTACCTCTAGGCTTCGATATATCTTTTCATTTCCATGAAATCGGTTAAAATCTATATTAATATTCAATAGCTTAGGTTGATCGCGCGCATTTTAAGAGCTAGACTTAGCAAATTATAACAAATTTAGACTCTTTAAAGCTCAAAAGTTCAAGTGTCAAATTTGTATCTAAGAAGTTACCTACCTATCATACATATGTATATATTACATATGTATGTATGGATGTGAAGCTGTGGTCATAAAAATAGTAGTGCAATTGATATGCTGAACATCAAAACTCTGTGCTAAACATAATATTTTGAAAACAATTTGAAAACTGTATATATTTGAAATTTGAATATATATTCAACTTGTTTTCAAATTCACATATCAATCGCACTACTATTTTTATGACCACAGCTGCAGATCTACAGAAATTTAGGGTATTTCCTAGTCAGGCACTCTCCATTCAACCAATCTTGCTTGCTTTTTCTTTTTTTTGTCTTGCGCCCGTATATGCCCAAAAGCGCTAAGCAATGAGCGCGCGAGTGTGGCCGAGTGGTTGTGGGCGTTAGTCCTTGCCGTGGCCATAGCCATAGCCATAGCCATAGCCATAGCCAGCTGGCTTAACAACAACACCAAAAACACGCCTCCACATACACGCTGAAATAAACTTTGAATAAGCATTTCGTATGCGTATATAAAATGGACTCGTCTCTCTCACACGCCCTGTGTGTTCTCTGTGTGTAGGTCTGTGCGCCATGTTTTGTATTTTACTGGCACAAATCTCAACATAAATCTTAAGTATGCCCCAATCCTCAATCCCCATTCGCCCAGCATCCACATGGCTTTCATTATGGCCACGCAACGGGCACAAAAGTAAACCAAATAGGCGAAGCTCCATGTAGTAAAGTAATAAAGCAAAATGCGCAAAAGGAACTCGCCAACTGCCAACCGGCAATTGCCAACTGGCCTCACTGTGCTAAAGGACTGCTGCCCAGCTGCCCGGCTGCCCGGCTGCCCGACTAGTGCAGAGCAACAAAATATTTCAATTTCCTTGGCTCATTAAAATTAAATAACTGCGCTTAGAGCACATACTCTCACTTACGCTCCCTCCCATTCACCCTCACTCTCTCCCTCTCTCTTCCTTTTTGTACAAATATCTCTCTGTTTCACTCTCAATCACAAGCAAACAGAGCTACGAAAAGAACCTGAGTTAAGCGCACACGTGCGCTGCCACACTGGGTCAAATAGCATAAGAGGATACGAAACAAACTAAGTATAGAGCTTTTGTTAAAGAGAGGGTTAACTTGGAAAAGTTCTATAGAGTAAGTAGGTCAGCGCTACGCCCCCTAATCGAATTGGAGAAGTTTTTTTTTTTGGCTTTAGTATGCTATTATATTTTAGCTATGCTTTTTATAGTAGGGACAAGGTCGAATTTCATGTAAGTACTTTCGTTCCACTTTGCGCGATGTTCGTAAATGAAAGAAGACAATGACTTAGATTCTTGAGCTAAGCTCCTGTTACTTCTGTCTTCTTGTGCTCACTGTTCGCTTGTTCTCTTCTCGATCTGCTGTTCGTAATAGGTTTCACCTTCTCTTTGCGCCATATTCGTAAATGAAAGAAGAAACTTATTTTCAATCTTCAAATATTCTGTTTTTACTTCTCTGTGTTCTTCTTACTATGTCTAATCAACATTCTTGATCTCTTCCACTTACCTTTGCGCCCTCTCGTAAACGTTTCATAGGTAAGTTCTACACTAAGCAGCTTTTCAGATTTCCATTTTACTCAGCATAGTGAATTTTTTCAACTTTACAGATATTCTTCTCTCGCTTCTCTTTTCTTCTCACTATTCTCAATCAACTGCTCGCTCCACTTCTTTTTGCGTCATAGGCCTTCATGAGAAGAGAAAATACTTTCGACTCTTCTTACTAAGATCAATCAATATTTTCTCGTGACGTTTATAGTTCCTTCTTCTCTTCTCTTTGCACCATATTCGTTAACGCTTCATTCACAAATTCTATATAAATCAGACTTATATTCATATTTCTGTTTTACCCCTTTCATCAATATTAATATTTCATTCTATATATTTTATGTTCCGTTTGCTACTGCCTTGCTTACTTTGCTCCACTGTACAATGACAATGGCAAAGCATGCGGCATACTTACAAATGTATGTAATTACAGTTAAAGGCTTTTTGATGTCCTAGTTGATGGCTCTTCGATGTGAGGGGGCACTCAGGTCCTGACTTAATTATGCAAGCGTGTGTGACTCCCACTCGCCCGCTTCCACTCGCCCGCTCCCGCTCCCGCGCTACTCTCTCTACTTTCCAGTTTTTGTCCTTAATTCAATTACGATATATATTATGCCATTGCCTGACCTCCTGTTGGAAAAAGTTAAGTAAACCTTTCTGCCTCGCTCTCTCTCTCTCTCTCTCTTGCAGTAACACCGAATCATGGGCCGAAGATATCGGGTGGGCAGCCGCGCTACCAAATCGGAGACATTGTGCGCGTTAATTGCACCTCGGCACCGTCGAAGCCTGTTTGTCACCTGAGCTGGCTGATCAATGGGGAGCCGGCGCAGAAGCAGCATCTCAAGCAGTACGACAAGATTGTCATGAACCGCGATGGCCTGGAGATGGCGCGACTGGGCCTGGAGTTTCGAGTGCGTGGATTTCACTTCAAGAATGGCGATATGAAGCTTAAAGTAGGCAAATCGAATAACTATTAAGAATCTGACTAACTCATTTTGTTTGCAACTGCAGTGCGTGGCCAAGATCAGCTCGCTCTATTGGCAGAGCAACGAGGAGAGCGTTGAGAGCGATCGCCAACAGCGAGCACCGGCCCTGGAGTCACGTGAAACTGTGGCCGCCAAGTCGAGTACAATTGGTAAAACTGGAGAGAAGCAGCAGACTTAAACATCTAGTGAAACGAGATTATTAACTTTGGCTATTTTGCAGGTGCAGCTGCCTCGAGACAGCCCTCGCATCTCATCTCGCTGCTGCCAGCTGTGCTGCTGCTCTTCGGCGTCGTTGGATCTTGGAGCTGGCCACCCGAATGTGTTGGAAGTTAACTAGGTGCAGTCGACACTCGCTTAGCTGGCCACTTCCGTCTTGCCTAAGTACAGCAGCAGCAGCAGCAGCAGCAGCAACAACAACAACAACAACAACAACAACTTGACATCATATCCAAGCAAACAAAATTCAAGTGTAAAACCAAAAAAAAATAAATAAAAATAAAAAAAAAACATATCCTATGCCAAATTTCATAGAAAAAAATCGAGTAAATTGCGCTAATTATAAAGTAAATTTCATTCAATCGATGTGTGTGGAAAACAAAAACTAATCGAAAATCTTTCAAAATTAGAAAAATAATATGAAAACACATGAAATACTCAAAATCTACTCATGTAACTAAATACTATTTACATGAGACGTAAAAAACTACTCAACCTAAGCATTTAAGTAAAACTTAAACATTTTGTAAATATTAAGTGTTGAATGTAAGTCAGAAAAAAAGGAAAAACTCTTGAAAAAAAAAACAAAATAAATAAAATGTTAAATTAAATTAAAAATCTATAAAAAAAAATATTAATAATGAAAATATAATTTTCATTTAGTGTAAAGATTAGTCCATCAGTTGATGTTGAATTGGAGAACAAAGGGAAATCAGCAGAAACTCTGTAAAATATGTTTTATAATTATTATTCTAACTCTAATGGAAATACTTATGATTTCTTGAAACTCAATTATAAATATTTTGTATGTTTTCCCTCCTAAGATCGAACTGCATTTAGAGCATATCAAATTTTGTCATATTTCAATTGTATAAAATGCACATCACTTCGACTCAAACGTATTTGAAATCTTCTCAAAAGCAAATTAAATATAAATTATAACTAATAGTTTAAGCAAGCACCTAAATATCATAGTCGACTAGTCATTGATAAGTTTTCGACTTAAGATTCTGTAAAGCCAGCTAAATGGGCAAATTCCAATGCTGTTCGAAAAAGGCTAAAGAGAGAGAGAGAGAGCTGAAGTAAGAGAAATCAAAGCCCAAGCAAAACACACAAAAACTAGCTGTAAATATCAAAACAAACTGTTGAAGCAAACAAATCTACAAAAGAAAACAAGTTTTAAAAATGAAAATAAATCATAAATGAAATAATTAAAGTAAATTTAAATGAATTAAATAATGTCGAGCTGCAGAAGTAACTGCCGTATGTAATAGCTAAAAAGCTAAGCAGAGTGAGGTCTTAGAACAAACTACTCAAATACTTTTATACATTTTACTACAAATTTCATTTTAAAATAAAATTTATTTTACTTTTTTAATATAAGTTTTTTTTATTTTTGAAGTATTTATCCTTTGTAAGTTTCAACTTATTTTTTTTATATTTATTCTATTTTTATAATTTTTGATTTTTTTTTAATTGAAAGCCACTAAATTTCAATAGAAAAATCAATTTAATCTTGATTTTGATATAGTTAAACATGAATATTTATTTAAAAAACATTTCTTTCTCAATAAAACACATACATTTCTTAGATCTCATTTTCTTTGCTAGAAGAAAACACATTCTACTTTCCAACACAACTACCAAGCCAATATGATTTACTGCTCTTAAGGACTTCTAGAACGTCAAGCCTGAAAGAAAATGTATCAATTAAACTTGCGAAAATTTCGAAAGCCGCTTTAAGCCTCTGCTGAGCACACACGAAACTGCAGCTGATTGTTATGTTTAAAGAGTAGCAATCGCTTGCTTCTACCACATATGTGGCCTGTGCAGAGATAATAATCATTTGCTTATGCTAATTTTTGCTAAAGCTTGACTCACAAAGGCCGCACTGCTCACACCCAACAATTTGTAGCTAACAAAAACAGGCCAAAAATGGCAAAGCAACACGAAAGGTGTGCAACAAACCGCAAAATGCATGCATGCAAGCCAACAAGACAAAGGCAAAGAAAGAGACAATGAAACAAACAAGACCATATGACTCATAAGGCCACCTCTCTCTCTCCCTCACCCTCTCCCTCTTCCTCTCTCTCTCTCTCTCACTCGCTCCGCAACTCTTTGGCTTGACAGCTGCACGAGAGCGGCTCACAGGCAGCTAATTTGCATACAAAGGCGTTCGATTCAGGCCAAGTGGAACAGCTGCGGCACACGCAAAGCCACTTTCGTTCTTCTGTTTCTGTTTTGGCCAGTGTTTTGGCCAGGTTTATCATATTTCTGCAATAGCCGTCCAAAAAGCTTGGCACTTTGATTGATATATTTAATATTTGATATTTGTTAACGATAACTGAAGCTGGCAAGCGGCAAGCGACAAGCGACAAGGGGCAGCTATAAATGAAACTAGCCAAATCAAATGTTCTTGTAAATACACAACACTCCGTTTCCCTTAGGCTCTAAGAACTGTAAGAAGAACTACTCATTCCATTTGGACTCGAGCAGCTCCCTAAAAATATTCTCCATTAAATCTAAGCAAAATACAAAAACAAAAAGGAAAAACAAAATAAAAATAAAAACTTGTGCGTGTTGTAAATTTACAAATTACAAAACCTAACACTAAAGCAGAGAACAAGCAGCGGAAACTGGAAAATGAAAATGTTTAATGGAAAACGTAAAGAAAACTAAAGAATAACACTTCCTCATCGTCTTTTGTGTTCGGGCTAAGTCAACTTCAATTATTGAGTTTCATTCAGTTTTTGAATAAGCGAAAGTGAAAATGTTTAAAATTAGTTTGTAATGTGAAAAGAACGAATAAAACAGAACAACCAACAAATTCAATTCTTTAAATCAAAATCGAAATATTTTGTGGATTTTATATTGTACTGGTTATGTAGTTTATATGCTATATAGTATATGGTTCATAGTATAAGGTATAGGGCATTGCAAAATAAGTTTGAAATTTGTTTTAAACTGATTTAGTTTATTTTTGGACCATTTGTTTTATGTATATTAATTGTATATAGAAAGCAAACTTAAAGCAGAGCTTAAAGTTGAACCTTGGCTACTACACATAGTCAATCATATGAGGTATAGCAAAAAATCAATCAACTTCGCTCTAAAGCTGAAAATATTTAATAAACTAAAAGAAGAGAGAAACTATTTGTTATTGAAAGTCTGAAGGTTGTCAGCAGAATTTGAGGCAGCGCAAAGATTTGGATAGCTTGATAAAAGAATTTTAGATAATTACTATGTGAATCAGGATTTGAATAAAACGCATACAATAGAACCTAATTGCTATAAAAATTATAGTATAATTTATTGCTATAAAGGTAGAGATCAAGGCTACTCATAAAGCTGAGCGAAACCAAGAAGCTTCTTTAACTTTCTGGACAAGTAGAAGCAATTCCAAAAACAGATTTAGTAATTGTGACTCATTTCATTGAAGTCATATGATAAAAGTCCGATATCTTAATGAAATTAGAAGTATAAGAACAATAAATAGCTAACAAATCCTTGACTTTAACTGACATCCATAAGGGGACAGCATTCTTTTCACCTATGATGACACACTTATATAATTTATTAACTGAAATGGTTATATGATGATAAAATGAAATATTTTAAATGGTTATGAGTACCTCTCTGTATAGTTGAATTAGAAACAGTTTTAATATTTGTGTAGCATTTGTATTTTATATGTATTTGCATAGTTGCAGCCCAAACTGATTTCCACATCAACAAGTTTCGATTACTTTTAAGGCATTCTTAGAATCTTCATATATCTTTATAGAGACACGTTTTAGTAGATAGATTGACCTGAATGGCTCCAGTAAGGTATGCCAACAGTAATTTTTGCATTATATATTATGAAATGTATTTTGTAATATATTATATTACACATCATACAATATAATTTAGTTATATATATAACAGTAGATATATAAGTAATTATATAAAATTATTTAATATTTTCCAATTTATTAGTCATTATTTTATACCAATTTATTGCTGAGTTTATATATGGACTATCTAATTTGGTTTACCATATAACTTGTTGCCTTTAATCTTGCATAATGCATTACTTCGTCCAACCCATTTTGAAAGTTAAAAGTCATCAAAAATGTGCTTTGTTAGGTTGGGCAGGATACCAAATACATTTTCAATTCCATTTGCTTGCGACAAACCTTTGTTTAACAAGGGTGCAAAAACTACTTTGTGCTAGGGCTGCAATGAAACATTCGCTTCTACAGCAATAACAACACTTAATTTTCGTTTAGTCATAAATTAAAACGAGTCACGAGTCACACACAGAGAGAGAGAGAGAGAGAGAGAGAGAGAGAGGGAGGGAAAGAGAGGAGAACACTTTTACTAACCTCCAACGTGATTCATCGAAATGAATGTGGATGAAGCAGATAGGAAACGCAACCGCAGCGCGTATTGCATTTCCGCTGGTTATTCATGGTCAATGAACGCGGCTGATGCATGCGATGTAGTCATAAAATCAAAATGCAATGCAAATTAAAGAACAACAACTGCAGCAACAGCAACAACAGTGGAATTTCCTGCCATTGGTGTTGGCAATGTGTTTACGTTTGCACGTTTGTCAATGGGATATTCACACACACACACACACACACATACACACACACACACACACACACACGCACACACACACCGTCCACCTCTCCTGCTGGCCACGTCCACTACGCCGGCTGTGCGCACCCTTTTGGTTGGGGCAACTAAATTAGTTTTTGCCATTCACGCTGAAAATTGTGTTTTACGCACAAGCGATGCCGCAACAAATGCAAATGCATAAAAAGTATTGCCTACTTTTCAGCTAAATAGTTTCTGCAGCAGTTGCTGAAGCGCATTATTACGCTTTATCTATGGGTTGGCAATTTACAGGGTGACCAAAGAGGTGTAATAGGAAAAGAAATTAGAAGAAAATTTATTTATTTTTATTTTGATTGTCTATTTTTTCCATTATGTGTGGAATAATGTGTAATTTAAGAGCGAGCTCAAGCTTTGCTGGCGGTGTCTTAAAGGAAAGACTTAATACTGGTTAAATTCTATTCTTTGTTCTTTATACAGGGTATATCTTAAATGTGTTTGATACGAAGACAATGTTTTCTTCACTTGGTACTCAATCTGGATATTGACAGAAGAGCCTAAAGAATATATGCATGCTCCATCTACGCTTTCATTGTCAGCGCATTGAAGCGCCGAGCTCATGAACAAATTCACGTTGCCAACAGACCGAGAATTTCACTAGTTTTTTAAGTTATTTTCAATATATATTAAATATTTGGACAACTAAATAATATTCATTACCTTACCATGTGCTGAATTATAGTTATTTCAAAAAGTATAGCTTTTACTTGGTCATGCTGTAGTTATCATTAGCATAACAAATTTCTCCTCCACAACTTCTATATGAACAAATAGAAGATCCTACTAAGGATTTCAAAAACTGAATGCTATCGATTACCCTACCTAATGCTAGTAGCATTCTTGTTTGGTCACCATGAAATGATCATACGCAGTTGATGTCTCATAATCGCTCGTCGTAGTAACAATAAATTTCGTCATAACTGCTTCCATTGCTTTATCTATCGCATAGCAAATCCTATTGAATATTTCAACAACTAATCGTTATCGATAGCTCAAACAACTGCTGATAGTTGTTACACCAAATAGTATCACTCTTGCTTGGTCACCCTATAGTTATCAATTCAAAGCAATTTAACGGTCATAAGCCCAAACACGCACTCGATCAGCCTACTTATACACCTACTCATCTCGCTTGCTACATCTCGTTGCCATTGCAGCTGGCAAATAAATGGGCACAAATTTGTATAAACATTTTAGCAATAGTTTGTTTTTTTTTCTTCTATATATCGCTTTATCTATTTGCTTGTAATTAAGTTTATCAATTTCATTTAATTTAGCGGCCATAAAATGGCCATATACAGTGCCCGCAAAAACTGCTGACACGCGAGCCCGAATTCAGCGGGCAATAAGAGTGCAAAGTAAGCAGCATGTGCGTGCCCTGTTTTTATCAAATTTACGCTTATTGCATTTTAATTAATTATAAACAGGTAATTATGTTAAACATACTAGGGCACAAACACACTCACACACACACACATTTCGCTCGTTATTATCTGACAGACTTGCACAGAGGAGAAAAAAAGAAAATACATGCAACATTCCCCACAGACGATTACCGAGTGCTTAAAATTAAAGCTGGAACTGGTCAGAGTTTTTTTTTCTGTTTATTTTTTTTCTTTCGCTTCTGTCCTGGCGGGCGGCATAAAATTAACTAATTTAATCCGTGTCCGTTCGCTTAACTGCACTTTTAAGTGCCTGCCCATAAATGTTCATTGCCTAAATGCTTCCGCCCATAAATTTTTGCATAATGCGCCGCATGTGTCAATAATGTGCGGAAAATCGTTTCCGAAACTCCAATTGCAAGGCTGCAACCGGAAAAGCGTTTTTACGACAACATTCCCTGTTTCAGCTGCTGCTCCTGCTGCTGCTGCAACAACTGGAAATTTGCATTGCCATAAAAAATATATACAAATATTGATATGCCTTTAAAAATAACCCTAAAAATCAATGATAAATATAGAGAGAAATCTGTAATTGGCTAAAACTGGGTGTTAATGGTAGAGAACTGGCATTCTCTGTTATACTTATATTATACTTAGATATAATACATATATATTTACTATATCATATTTTGAACAAACAGCTGTGTTCACAAAAATAGTAGTGCGACTGAAATGTTGCACATCAAAGTTTTGTGATAAGATTATTATATTAATATATGATAAATTGATGTTTCGATTGCTCAGAAAAACAGATGTTGAACACGCATAGCCGCATAATAATGCAAAACCAACGATGTCTGCCGTTGCGGGCCATTCCATTATGTGACAGCATGCACGAAGCGCTGATATAGTGCATATATCTAGCTGAAGCTACATTTATCTCATATATATTGAAGAATACAAGTTAAATAATCACTTAAATATGTTGTATATTAATCCATCAGCGCATATTAATATGCAATTAAATATAGTTAATATGAACTATAGTAATGATATATAAGATATTTGTATAGCGTCGAATGTTGACACCGAATAGACGGTTATAGCTTCTTCACTTCGTACTTATTTTCATCTATAGACTTTTCTTGAATACCTTTAAATATTGATTGCTGTGACGGCTACAATTTCTTCATTTCGTACTCATCTGCATTTACATGTTGACTTAAGAAAAGTATTTAAATACATTTAAACAAATTAATTCTTGTTTTATTTTATATATTTCTCTTATCTTGACTTCACTCTATTCAACCAACTATCTTTACAGATGCCCTGCAAAGCACCTCCCAAATATTTTGTATAAATATAGTTTGATCAACATTCTCTCTTCACCAAAAACAAAAATTGGCTATAGCAAGTTTTTGGTCAACACATGTGTAAGCCAAATGAGTTTTGATGCGTCTACCGCAAAGTTTGCACTAATTTTTTTTTTATTTTTTTTTTTTGCGTGTCTGACTTTGTTTGGTTTGTTGCTATTGCAGCCGAGCACTGGCTGCACATAAATTTCAATTAACATAAATTTTATGGCAGCACAAAGTTGGCCAACAAACGCAGCGACCGCCACGGCGTTTTCAATTATTGTCTGTTGGGAAAACTTTTGTGAGCGCTGTCGTTTTGATTATATTTTCGGTTGTGAGAGAGTATATATACGTGCGTGTGTGTGTGTGTGTGTGTAGTGCAGTTGAGTGCTTTAAGGGCTAGATTTAAGGCGCATGTGTGTGGCCGAGTGCTGGGAAATTGGCAAGAGGCGCTTATGCAAAACGATAAAAGGCAAAAAGCAAGCGGGTGACAGCAGCACAAATCTAACCCCAAGGCAATAAAATCCATTTGAAATTGTTATTTTAAGCGAGAGGCTGCGGCGGCGGAGTAAGGCAGAGGTTAAGGTAAAAAGTCAGCAAGCAAATAAAGTAAAGTAGCCAAGACATAAAAAATCAAATATCGCTTGAGTTTGCCAACAACAACAGCAGCAAAAAGTGGACAGCAGCCAAGGCAAATGAACCATTCCAATCAGTCGGCCTTGCGGCGGCAGATAAGCATGACAGAGAAAAGGATACGCAGACGAGAACGAGTATTTCGACATCTAATGCACAGCCAAAAACACATTCACTGCGAGCCCATAAAAAATCAAGGTAACGAAATGCGTTTTACTGATGAAATCAGCAAAAGTTTCGTTTCTTGGCCATTTCTAGCTGAGCTGAAAATCTGTAGCTGCCAATAAAACTGCCAGCAATAATGAGACACACGCGCACAGACAAAAGCACAAAAAGCGAAAAAGGTTTACAAAGCAAACAAAATCTTGATATTATGTAAATCGATGTCGTGTATGGGGTATGTATGTGGGATTTTTCACCTTATCAATGGCTAATATCGTTTACATATTGGAAAACAACTTCAGCTTATTTGAGAGCTACTTTTAAATACTTGAATAAAATATTTTGCTGATGTAAAGTTTTTTTTTCCAGCTACCTTTTCGATTAGAGCTTAAGAAGTCTCGAGTAGCAAGACTGCAACTGAGTTCAGCTCATTGACTTTTACGCTTGAGTTGGCAGCGACTGCAGGCAACTAGGCAACTTCTTTTGGCTTAAAGACAGCCGAGTTAAAGTGCAAAATACAGCTGCACTTCACAGATCACGTAGCTGCAATGACATGGAATCATTTCCATGACTAAAAATGCCTTTTAATGTCAGCCATAGACTCCAACTGACTGTCCCTTGCTCAGATTCTATATAATTTATAGCGCAGGCAATGCCAAATTATGTGTGCCAGCAATTGCAATCCACACAGTCCTCATAGGCAGACGGACAAACAGACAGTCGGACAGCAATTGGCAAGCAGCGTTTTATGGGCATTTTTATTTTTGCTACGCATTTTTATTGCAGTACGAAAAATTATGATTGTATCTATGGGTTGCCTGTGCTGCTGCTTCTTGCATTTTGTTTTGTATTGCCTTTGCTCTGTTTGCCAAGGTTTTCTCCTTATTTATTTTATTTTTTCATTTCTGCAAAGCATTCATATACCCTGTCAAGAACAGGAGGGGACTCGGGTGAGCTAAGGCTTTTTGGCGCTGCCTTAAAAGGGGCGAGCAAACCATTCTATCAATATTGTGTTAAATAATTATTATATGAATATTTTTGGTATTTTTTAAAACTTCAGCTTAATGGAACTCAAAACAAAACTAAAATAGCTAGCGATGGTTTTTTAATATGCAAGAAAATGATCTGACAACAAACCAAACATTTGCGAAAAGTTTTTAGCTAATGCCAGACAAGAGTTTGAATTACCAGAGATATCAATTTATCTAAAATATATAAAATAATCTTAAAGATACAAAAGTATCTCAACAACGAACATTCATTAATTGCATTAGCTGCTGAAAAGTTTTTGTCCCAAATATTTCTGCAAATCTAATGTATTTATAAAATAAAAAAATATATAAATATATTTTATATAGAATTATATATTAGCTACAAAAAAGACATCTAAAACAATACAAAAAAAATATATATATCTATTACAAAAAAAGTATTTGAAAGTTTTAAAGTAGATTAGTTGAAATTAATGCACAACAGCAAAAAGAAAAAAAAAGAAAAAGTTTTGGGCGCTGTTTGGTCCTGTATTCAAGGGAACAAACGCGTAAGGATAAAAGCAAATACATATAGACAAAAAATAAATAAACAAAGGCAATGAAATTACGTGACGGTGACAAGGACTATGACAATGACAATGGTGGATAGAACAGGAACTCGAAGCAGCGGACAGACGACAACAGCAGCAGCAGCAGCAAGAGCAGCAAGAGCAGCAGCACGTAATTTGCCAATGGGGTGTGGCCAATGGCCAACAACAGACACTTTTTATTGCAAATCATTTCAAATGCTGCAAATGATAACAACAACCAACAGCAACAACAACAAATACGGCAAAGAATAACTGAAGCAGTGCTAAAAACGAGCTGCAAGCAGACATGACATTCTGTTGACTGTGTGGCATTTGTGTGTTGCATGGAAATCGTGTCTGCCAATGTTGTCTATGTGGATACCAGCAACAACATCAATAAAGACAGTGCTAATGGATAAAAAAAACGTGGAAGCAGAGCTGCCCATGTTGGCGAGCGAGAGTAGAGTGTGTGATAATATATGCAAATAAAATTTAATGAAGCCAGTAGGAAAGTTGGACTTTCTTAGAGCAAATGCAACTGGTTTAGAAATA
Organism: Drosophila anceps; assembly: GCA_035045945.1. NCBI lineage: Eukaryota > Metazoa > Arthropoda > Insecta > Diptera > Drosophilidae > Drosophila > Drosophila anceps. Next base: position 5,190,150 of record JAWNON010000190.1, read on the forward strand.
TTTTGAATCATAGAAGTGTTTATTAATAGCTAAGCTTAAGCTTAGAAGAGGAAAAAGATTAAAAAGTGCAGAGTATCAGAGAGAGAGTGTATGATAGTGTCTGAAAACAGCATTTAATGAAGCTACAAAGCTGAACTTTCTTAGAGCAAATGCAACAGACAGCAGTGCTAGATAATAAATATTGTAGAGAATATAATTTATTATAATTAAAACTAATGAGAAGCATATATGTAGAGCAGAAAGACAGATTGAGAATGTGATATTGATTGCATACAAATTTAATGTTGAAGCAGAGAAAGGAGCACCCGAGCAAAAGAAGCAGATTATAGATATTGTTAACAATATAAATTTTACTATAATAGCGAAAGCAATTGTAGAACAACTAGAAAGAGACAGACAGAGAGAGATCATGGATATTGTAAGCAAACCAAACTTAATCTAAAATAAGCAGCTGGCATGTAATCCGAATTGGCTCAGCAGTGTCCTATCAATTGTCAACTATCTCAAATTGATATTGATTATCAGCTAACCCACATAGCTTACTTAACTTTCTGCTTAAAATTTCAGGTGAAGCCCTGAGTAAATCAAACAGATTTCTATTAAGATTTCGCTTATAAATAATATTTTAATATTCAAATGCCATTTTGATGTAATTGAAATAAGTTTGGCTGTCTTCAGTGCTAATTGGCACTTGTGCAACTTTTTGTCAGACATTAAATGCGCAGCTTAACTTATCATTGAGAACAATCGGCAAAACTTTACCTGTGCGGCAATTTATGCCGCTTTATCTGTGTGAAATCAAACATAAAGTTTTTAAGCTGCAGACAATTGAGCCTAATATGCAAAGGTCTCTCACACACATACACACAGACACTTACATAGTTGGTGGCGTTGTAAAGTAGGCAACGTATATTTGGACTTGGAGTCGAGTCGACTCGTGGCTAAAGTGGCATAAAAATTACGCAAAAATGTGGCTTGTTTATAGAACGTCTGTCTAATGGCAGCTTAGGCTAAGGCTTAAGCTTCATTGCAGACAAGAATTTTCTTACACAATGTCGGCTGTTGTTGTTGTTGTTGTAATTAAATGACAAATCTGATTTATGTGACATTTGATAGCCGCAGCAAACAGCAAATAAAGCTTGACCACCGACGCACTTGCCAGGCGTTTGGCTTATGCGAGATTTTCCGTGTCATTATAGCCAACGCAGCTGGGCAGCTGAGCAGGTGAGCAGGTGGCCAAGCAGGTGTGTGTTGAGCAATTTGTTGTGCCCAGACTTTCTTTGGCTTAATAAATCTGCTCGCATTCCCCGACTTGGTTGGCTCTTATAATTTGTTTGGCTTTTGTCATCTATTTATCAAATGCGCTTATTTTTGGCAGCTTATTAGTGGCAGAGTCTGAAGGCTAAGACGCCAGCTACTGCCATGGTTGGCTGTAAGCTCTGACTCTGATAAGCCACACAGAAATTTCTACACATTTCCTGCTGGAATAAACATAATATAGATTAAGACTGCTTGGTGGATGAGTTGTGCAAAGGTAATTGGAGTTCGTATCTTAGAGTGGAGTATGCTAGTAGTTATTGGCTAACATCAAGGCCTGAACTATTCAAATATATTTATGCCAAAAGTTTGAAGCTTAAAATCATTTTTTTTCTAGTTAATAATAGTATATGTAAATATTAAATACTTTTTTATATAATGCGCATTAAGCCTTTCTTTTTATGTATTTTTCATACCGCCTGCACAATAAACCACTATATGTATAATTTTACTATTGATAGATTTATCATTACATAAAAAAATATATATATAATATTTTAGCTTTTTTTTGTTATAATTTTTCACGCTTTTCATAAAGTCAAGAGATTGAGCAATATAATAACAATTCAAAAAAAAAATTAAATTTTAAGCATGTTTTTTTGTCAGAAGTGTCAATAGCGCTCTCGCTTTGCTTTTGATAGATAGATACAAATAAAGCGAAAGTTGATTAAATATATTTATTTTCCTTCTTTTCTATAGATTTCAAAAAAATATATTAATAAATTTAAAAATTAATGCTTTGCTTTATCTATCTAGTAATTGCATAGTTGAAAATTAAAATGATTTATTAGAAAAAAAATTATATGGTGCCTGCTAAAATTGAAAAATTTAATTTTATCATTTTTTTATCTTTTTATGTATTCTCCAATAAATAAAATTAATTGAGTTTTTGTTAGTTTTTTGAATAATAATATATACATATGTACATGCATAAAAAAAAATAAAAAATTTGCATATATTTTTTTTTGCTTTTTTTTACCTATTCTGCAAATTTTTCTTCCTTTTCTGTATATTTTTAACCAAAAAATTAAAATTTAAATTAATGTGAAGCTCATTTTTTTGATTTTTTGTTTATATATTTTCTATTCAATCTAAAAATTAATTTATACATATCATTTTTGCTCTGATATTAAAAAATATATTAGTTATGTTTTTGCTTTTATTTAATATATTCTTCTCACGTTTTTCTATAAATAAATAAATACAAATAACATGAATTTGGGTATTGTGAAAATTAAAAAATATATTTGTATAGAAAAACATTTTTGATCCTCTTTACATATTCTGAATATTCTCTCCCATAAATTGAAAAAGAAACAAGCTTTATTATGTTAGCTTTTAATTTTTTCCCATTCCATCTATTCTACAATATATATATATATATATATATATATATATATATATATATATATTGAATATAAATATACTTATATTTTCATATATATATTATTAAATATAAAAATTAAAATTCGCTCCTTTGAAATGTTTCCTAGTGTCAATGGGCTGCTCTGTGATGTATGCAATACTTTTTTACTTTTTGTAATATTGTGTCACAAGGTCTCACCTATGGAATGTCATGTCGTTTGCATTGGTTGAAATGCCCATCTCTGCTTTTTTACTGCTAAACGGTTTCGACTGTCCTCTTTTTTCTTTATTGTCGCTGCGGCTGCTGTTGCTGCTGGCCAGTCGTTGGTTCCTGCTGTCACGTACGCAACGCACATTTTCACGTATTTCAAATATTTTCCAAAAATTACCCAATTTTCCGTACGCTCTCTTAAAAAAAAAAATGCCAACAGCATAGAATGTTGGCCAAGACGTTAACATACAAACAAGGGGAACAGCTCAAGGAACAGAAAACAAAATAAATGTACTTGATTCTGAAACAATTATTTTTGTTTTTTTTTTTTTTTGTATTTTTATTAGTAATTATTTTTGAAGATTTTCGCTTTTTCGTTCATAATTTGTTAGATTTGTTGTTGTTTTTTCCTTTTGTGTCATATGCTTGTATCTTCGTTCGAATTATGCTTAAAGATATTTACAGAGTTTTGTTTCGATTTTCTTTTAATGTTGTTAAATTCAATTTAAATTACTTTATGGCATTTGGTTTTTCTTTTTAGTATGCAGCTTGTTTTTTTTTTATTATTTATGTTTAAGTCATCGTATATATTAATATATTCGAATGCATTTTATCTTACTTTTTTTGTATACATCTAAGAATTGAATTTTAAATACACAAATAATTTACACTTACAATTAGCACACATTTTTTTTTAATTTTTTGCTTTAATATTTTTTTTTTAAGTGTAGTTTATAGCGTTGATTAAGTGGGACTTAAAAACAGTTTACAGTTAACAACAATGCACATTGATTTTCATTAAAGTTTTATATATAGATGCACTTAAATCTGATTGCACACACACACGCTCAGACACACTCACCCATACGGTCAGTCACGCACACACTCATATCAACTACTTAATTAGCATTTAAATGTCTGCACATTGATATTTAATTAATGCATAAATTTATTCGCTTAGTATTTAAACTTTTCGCATTCATTTTATGGTTTTGCTCTTTGTTTTTTTTGTCATATATATGTATATATAGTTTTGACATCTTAATACTAATTTAGTTAGCATTTTAATTCAAGTATTTACACATAACATTTATGAATATATATGAATATATATATATATATTATTTTTGTATTTAATGACAATTAAAATTCAAATTAAAATTGCAATTGCAATCGGAAATCAAATTTTTTGTATTATGGACAGAGAAGAGAAATTGGACAAAGCATTTGATATGGCGCTGCTCTCGGGGCTATTTACATAAATGAATAATTGTGTTTTGAATGTTGAATGTATTCTGACTCTTCATTAGGGCTTAATCACAATCATTTCTCTATTGTTTTTGTTCATTTATATTTTTTTTTGTTTGTTGACTTTTGTTTTGTTGTTTCTAAAATTTGGCTAACTAAAATGTTAACATTTATAAACATTTTTTGTGTTTTGTCAATTGATAGCAAAATAACATGGAATGTTATTAGTAGTTCATTTTCTTACTCAATTCATAAAGTTTTAGACTAAATAATAATAGATATATATTTATTTATAGGTACGTTGCTGTACATACTAAATACGGACAGAGAACAGATCGAACACTTAATGTTTAAATATGTTTCGCTTTTTTGTTTTTTATTTTTCTTTTTGTATATTTGTTAATTGAGTTCACATACATGCATATACATTAAAAAATTTGGCAATTTATAAATTTACGATATGTTTTTGTTAGTTTTAAGACCTTTCGACAGTCACCAGCTTTTAAATGCTACATTTGATTAGATTCCATTCAAAAACATTGCATTCTTCATTTCATTATTTATTATTTTCTTCTTTATTTTGTTTTTATTTTGTATTTTTTTTTTATGTGAGAAAGATTTGTGAATATACAAAAATTTAATTCGAGTGCATGGAAAATGAATTGAATATATTTCGAAAACATTTAACAACATTCTGGAAAAATTAAATCACATAGCCTAAATAAATGTTTTGCTTAACTTTAATCGAATGCATTTGTGAATTGCATTCAAAATTTCTTTGCTTTTTATTTTTGTTTTTAAATTCCATTTAGTTATTTATTTTGTTATTTTTTTTTTGTTATTATAATTTATGTGCTTATTTGGTTTTTGTTATTTCATGATTTTAGCTACAGAATGCTTATATCTAATTTATATTTAATTATATATGTTTCTTAAATTTATGCATATATTTTTTAATTTATTTTTTGTTTTGTTTTTGTTTTTTTTTTTTTTAAACTCGTTTTTGCAGTGCTCAACGTTGAGCGTTTTCTTTGTTTTCATATTTTTGTTGTGTTGTTTGCATTTAATTTTAATTTTATGTTTTGCTTTTGTTTATTTTAATTTTATTTTCATTTGATTTTTTTCTTCTGGTTTATCTTTTCGTGTGGAATTACTTATAAATTAATAACATACAATACACACACATTAATTATTAACTATTTACAGTTTTACCAATAACTTTTGAATACGCTCAACAATTTTCTTCTTTTTTATTCTCCAGCTAAAAACAGGTTTTGTGGCTCTATTTAAAATATATAAATATACGTAGTTTATGTTTTATTAAATTTAAATATTTTATGCATATAAATATGTTTTTGTTTTTTTTTTTTGTTTTTATGCTTATACAAATTAAATTCAAGAAAGCTTTTGTTAACGACATAAATAAATTAGCAATTTTTTCAGTTTTCATTTTTCATTTTTCATTTTTGGTTTTCTTTTTTTTTTGCATTTTAATTTTTTTTATTTTTTATTATTTTTTTTTTTGCTTTTGATTTTCATTTTCTGCGAAGCGAAGACGGAAAATTCAGTGGAAAAAATGGGCGGGGCATAGGCAAGGCTAACTTAATGCAGCTACCGCGCAGTCAGCAACAACTGCCGACGCTGCGCTGCTGAGAGAGAATCTTGAAGCGTTTGCTCAACATGAATGAATTTCGCTATGAGCTTATCATTGGCCTCATTGCCTTGCTCGTGCCTAACAACATTTATCGAAGCTCGATGCACTCGGGCACCGAACCCAGCCTTGCTGTGCCTGAACGCCGGCCAGTTGGAGTGAAGGCTGCCGCCCGCTAAGGTGGCAGCCAGGGCCAGCGCCAGCAACAGCAGAGCATTGGGCGCCCGGGCCATTAGGAGCGAGTCCGTTTTGCTGGCTGCATTTGGTTGAAGAAAAAGCGATAAGATTTTGGTAACAAATATTTCCCGGTATGACATACCTTGCACCGGATCGGCGCGCGAATTGCTGGCAAAGGCGCTGTCACTCTCTCGCGACTCCAAGACCGGCGCCTTCTGCGGCCGATCGCCCTCCACAGACTCCTCATTGCTGCGCCAGTAGAACGACGAGAGAGCAGCCACACACTGCAAAATCAATGAACACATATGTGTTATAATTCGATATTTCATATGAAAGCTCAGCCAATCGCTCACCTTTAACTTCATATCTCCATTGCGAAAGTGATGCTGTTCGACGCGAAACTGCAGGCCCAGCACTGACGTCTCCAGACCCTCTCGGCCCGATACAATTGTCTCGAATTTGCGTAGCTTCTGCGGCTCGGCTGGCTCACCGTTCACATACCAGGTGAGATTGACGGCCGGCTTGGAGCGGCCGGCGGTGCAGTTGATGCGCACCCAGTCGCCAATTTGGTAACGCGGACGTCCTCCAATTATTTTCGGCGGTCCCTGGTCTGGTAGAGCTGCGGAAGAAGAAGCAAAAGCAGAAGAAGACTGGTTAGTTGCTGCCATGGCTAACGAAGTCAAGCTGTGCTGAATTTAATTTACAGCTAGTTACAGACAGCACAGACGGCACCCCCACGACTCGTGCTCCACGCCCCGCAAACATTGCTGCCCAAGCCTCGAAATACCATAATAAACCAAAACCCAAGCCAGCAACAACATCAACATCAACAGCAACAGCAACAACAACAACAAAGTCGCCGGCGCCCATCCGGAAATTCAATAAAAGTTCCAGCCGCTGATGCACTGTCAGACTGCTGATAAAATTGCAAAAAACAAACTAAAGAAAACCAGCGAAATAAAAATAAAATTGAAATGAAGGCAAATCGACACTTGAACGCATCGCATCTTCTTATACCCTAACCAGATAATGTAAGCTGATTAGTTTAACGCTGTACAATTGATTTTTCATAGAAATCAAATCGAGTTGGATAATCAATTTCTTTTTAATTAATCATTAACCAGTTGTCTCATTCTGTAATGTTTACAGAGCTCTAATGCGTAAACAGATGTTTGCTTATTGATGAATGAACTAACAGTTGATCAGCGTAATACTTAACAGTTGCTCAGCTTTGTAATGCCAACTTTACTCTTATATGAATGAGTTGGTTAACACTTCATATTTGCTTTTTTACGTACCACTTAACAGTAGCTAAATTCTGCTATGCTATTCTATATGTCAAATGTTAATCAAAGCTGATTTCCACTTAACCACTTTTCAATTGTTCAACTCATTTATGTTAGCAAAGCCTGGACAGTTGTTTAGTTCTGCTAAGCTAACATATTTCTAGTATGTTAATCAAACTTTTTTCGTATATATATTGAAAACTTAACAGCTTTCAAATTCTGTTATGCCAACATAGCTTTATTTAGTACTTATCTGCTAATCAGAGGAGTGCAGCTCTGTTCTGATAACATAGCAATTTGCATTTCAATTGAAAACTAAAAATTTTTAAAGTTGTAGCTGTAGTTGTAGCAATATAGTTCTACTATGTTATTATAAAAAGAAATTTATATTACTGTTTCATAAAGCAACCAAAGACTACTTGGCTGTTAACATAACTCTTTATTGCGATTCAAATAATTTTTCCTACCAGATACCTTTTTAGTTAAATTCATTTATATTTACTCTTATTTATTTTTGCATTTATTTATATTATTTAAAACTTATATTGTGCTTTGTTTGCTAGCAAAATCTAATTAACAGGCCTTCATGCCATTAGGCTATACCTCCTCAGCTGAGAATGACAACCAAAACAAATTGTCAAACTAATAGAAGCAATGCAGTTAGCCAGCCCTTTCCCAGCTTTGGCATGCTGATGCATCCTGACATGCTGTTGACTGTGCGTCATGACAAAGTTCTAATACCCGCTCTCTCGAAGACCATAAATCAGTGCTGAGCAGAACTATGCGAACGGAAACGGAAATGGCTTTTTTGCCAGAGGGCTAACGGCATCTGTGGGCGCAGAGAGCTGTAAACTGCCAAAAACTGGACTCGGAGCTGTGGCATATGCGAGCTGTGCCAGTTGTTCTTGTTGTTGTTGTTGTTGTGTTGTTGAAGCTTTTAAAAAGTTTGATTGAAAGCCAAACAGGCAGCCTGCACAATATGAGCAACACACAAAAGCCAAAACAAAAGCGCGTTAGAACAAAGACAAAGCCAGTGCCAGATGAGAGAGAGATGGAAATACTAAGCCGAATGCTAAGAGAGAGAGAGAGAGAGAGAGAGACTTCTCTCCTGCCCTCGCAAAAGTTTATAATTGAACAAACGAAATGTCAACGCCAGCTCAAAGCGTTCCGGTTTGCCTCGCCCACGTGTGACTCTCGTTGTCCATGGCAATAAGCGTGATTTCCGGTCTGAATCCTGAGCCCTGCAAGCACTTCACAAAATGTTGTTGTTTTGTTTGCATTGCGAGTTGGTCGCGACATCTTCGAAATTTTTGTTCCGCCTCCAGCAAATTGCTGAACAAGACAGACAGTTGCAAAATTGAGTTAGATGCTAAGCTTTGGCAGGTTGGCGGCCAACAAGGCGTGTGGCTCGGGGCCACATCTGAGAGTTTAGTTACGCTTATTATAAACATGAAATCAAATGAAGCCTGTCAAATGCAGTTCAACACTTGAGCAGCCGGCAATCAACAATTGAGTTTCCCTCCCAAATGAAGTGGACCAAATTGAATCTGAAACACCAACAGCAACAGCAAAACGAGGTCAAGCTCTGTAAATGGTAATTGCTTCGAGCGTGTTGATAATCACAAATGTTGTTACAGATGCACAGATTTATGTCAACTATGCAATTAAGTATGTACAGTGTTGGCTGGTGGGCATGATGCATCATTAGTTTAGTTCTTATTATTATTCAGCCAGCAATATGTGTAAGGCTTTGTTTCGTAGTCGCCTGATCGAACTGTCTCAGCTCTAAAGACATTTGGTGAAAAGACCTGAAAACAGTTTTAAGAATCGTCAGAGACTTGTTAACATATCTTTCATATTTTCCGGAAGTGAAGTCTTACAGTTGATTATCTACTTTAATATCTTTTCGAAGCGAGCTTGGCTAACAGACTCTTTCAGTCTACTTAACAGTTAACAATTCGCGAAGTAGACTGTCTTAAGCTAGTTAAAGGCGTCTTTTACAGACAATGGGTGAGTTTTTAAATTTCTTAAAATTACTCCAATCAATATAGATCGAGGTATGTAACATCTTAGAAGAAATTTCATGAAAAATATAAGATATCTGTCTAGATTTTTTCATCGGCTGATCAAACTGTTTCAACTTTGAAGACATTTTAAGGTAAATGCTATAGACCATAGATATTTATTATATCTCCTCGAAGTGAAGTCTTTCAGATTAGTTCAGCATCTGATCAACTATGTTAAGGTTTGAGCACTCTAAACAACAACTCTGTGCCACTTTACTCAAGCTCAATATTACTGCAATCAATAGATATTCCAGGCATGTGAAATCCCTTAGCAAAACTCTTGAAGAACATTAGATATATATGTTACTTAGCCGCCCGATCAAGCTGTCTATCTCATTGGTTAGCTAACGTCTATATTATCTCTTAGTAAGCCTCTTCAGCCAGCTTTGGGTGTGAGCACTCTAAGCACCAACTCTGTTCCACACTCATCACTTTACTCATGTTCAAGCTTGCATATATACAAACACTCTAGCCACAATCAGATTTCAAGAATTGATAGATTGACTTCAGGACTTCACTCACTCTTGAGTAATGATTGCACTACTGAAACCCTAATCGCCACTCGCAATAAACTCTCTTTGGCTTCCATGCGCCAATTTCCAATTAGAATTATACGTTTTCGCCAGAGTTCAATTACCAGTTATATACATATATATAACACTTATTGCTATTATTGGTATACTTACACACAACAACCATGTCGCCATGCTCGGTGACCGTTTGAAAGGATGGCGCCTCGCCGGATACCTCGCAGCGGAAACGGCCAGCCGACTGAAGATTGACGTTGTGCAGGTTAACAATCGCATCGCTCGAGTTGTGCAACTGCAATTAAAAATGGTTTGAATGTGTAAAAAGTAAAGCAAGAGCAGAAAGTAATGCGCAACAGCAGCGGAGCGCGGCTAAAGCAATGTAAACGAAAAGTGGCAAAAGCTGTAAGACCCAAAAGGATGTCGCTGTCCGTCTTTCGGCATTGGCAGTTGCCAGTTGCCAGTTGCCAGTTGGCAGTTGGCAGTTTCAATAGCCGCCACTTTGAACGTTAATGTAACGTAATTGTTTTTGAAAACCGGCTCAAAATGCTTTTTCAATGTTTTTGCTACTCTTAAAGGCGCACAGCGCCAATTGGTCACTTTAAGGGTCAGTCGCGTACGTTAGGCGAATATTTCACTTCAACTTTAAGCCATTAAGCTGCTTGTGCTAGCCGCTGGCTGCTTGTTTTACTTGTTCAGCTATTGAAGAGGGTGTATTGGTTTTGCCCAGTGTTTGTCTGGCTGTCAAACTGTCTGGTCGTAAACCATTTCGCCGCTATTGAAAACAGAGACTTGAGACTTAGAGCTTTTGTCTTATGTTAGTGTTGAGGTTGATGAGCCCACAGGTCACATGGCCATTTGAACATGGATATGGGGTATATATGAAACTTGAGACAACCTCTGACTTGAAATGTATGGTGGATAGATCCATGGCAATTTGGAGTATGAAAATTAAAACTCAAACAATCACAGTCTAAGAGCTAGCACCCCAAAACTTGGCAGCTACTTATGTGCCACTCTAACTGTTGATCGTTTTTATAACTAGATCAATAAATAATTGTGGTTATTTTCTATAGATAGATTACGAACTTTATATTCACAAGAAGTAGAGGCATAGGAAATCGAAGAAAGCTATAACTTTCGCAGCATCTGCCTCGGCACCGTCAGGCTGACCCAGCAGTGTTAACCTTCCTTATAGCTAAATCGATAAAAAAAAGATATATTCCTGGTACCTCATAAACTGGCTCATTCATAAACTTTTGACTTGACTAAGTACTCATTCATCAACTTTTGACTTGACTAAGGATTTGTGAGTCAATTTTGTTATTTCTGAATCGGGAACGCGTATTAAGCAGTCGCTTGTGTCCGACCACAATGTTTCTACTTATTTGAAAAGGGTTTTTTGTTGTTGCCATGTTGTTGTTATAGTTGTTTATCTGTCCAGCGAAAAGTGCACTTTGTTATCTTTTATTGCGCACTTTTTTATACGTTCGTATTCATTGTGTTGTCTGCTTCTGTTGTTGTCTTAACCTAATTTATAGTTTACCTAGCTAAACACAAACACTGATGCAGACGCAGACGCAGTTAAGCTGGGGCTTAGCACACAACAGTTTCGAACAACTGCAATAAAACAAAACCCGAAATCCAAACAAAAAGCCAGCCAATGGCCAAAAAGTTGTTGGCCAAGCCACGTCAGTCAGTCAGACAGTCACTTGAATCGATTATGCTAAAACAATATCCGCCAAATGTAGTTGGATATAACCATTAGCATTGGCTGCCAGCTAGAGCCACTATCTAGACCTTGCAACATGTTTCGCTTTTATCTGCTGCCCAACATCAAAGTTGAGAACGACTCTCTATGTGTGTGTGAGTGTGTGTGTCTGTGGATGTATTTCCTCTGGTTGTTATAATGCGCATTATAGACACGTTCGAGCCACGCCCATAGCCGGCGGCGGCTAGCAAAAGCGCAACTTGAAAAATTTATTGCACTCGCAACTGGAAAACACACGGCACAGGAACTGGTACAGGATGCGAGGGTGTAGCCAGGACATGCATGCCAAGCAGATTCACTTTTATTTCTCTTTTCGGTTAGACGATTAGAGTGTAGTTCGCTCTAGCGCAGTTCCACTGTACATCGTTTTATGGCGCTCTGTATGTGTGTGTGCGTCTGGCGCTCTCACGTGCTTATCTAGAACTCAGCGAGGCGTTTACCCTCGCACCGCCTCTGGCAATTCAGGCGGCGAGTGTGTGCTTTGTATGCGTACACAGGATTTTTGGGCAATGGTCGGACCGCAACCTCACCTGTAAGCGTGCACAGTGCGCATTTTACGTGCAAAAGTTTTAGTGGCAAAAATAATGGAGCAATGGCATTTAAGTGCGCCACTTTTCCAAATCGGGGGTGGAAATTGCGCCTCAGTCCCATGCATGATCATTGTTCGATTTTTGTTGTTGTTGTTGTTGCTGGATTTTACTAACGGCCAACTGATGGGCTCGAGACTAAAGTGAAACCCTACGGCAAAGCTTTAAGCATAACAACAGCACTGAGGTCAGCCAGCGCTTGACTTGACTACAGCTGCTTATGCAGAGCAGAGCAGAGCAGCTGTGTGAGACTTTTCTTTGTGCCCATTAAATACGCTGCTGCAGCTGCAAAAAAAAACTTAGCTCTAAGGCAGCTCATTGTCTGCTCGTGCAGTGATAAACAGCTCTTTTGCTGCAGTTCTATATAAGTACATGGAGCTGGAGCTAGAGCCGACCGAGAGGCGTTGCAGTCTATTGTCTGGCTGTGCCGCAAAGTATGCAACGTTGTTTTAATGTCTGGTTTTAACAATGCCGCCACCAACCTGAAGGCAGCTCTAATTTTGTGTGCGCCCACGGCAAATGGTGAAAGAGGGTATGATGTCCTGGTGAAAATGTATGTAACAGGCAGAGGAAGGCGTTGGATTGAGCAAGATCAGCAGGCAAGTCGAGGGAGAGGGAGAGAGAAAACTGAATTGACTGCCTGTGGGTAGAGCGAGTGAGATAGGCTTGGGCGAGTTCTAAACGGATTCTTTCTGTTTGGCTCTAAAAATCAGAGTTCTTGCTGTAGCAAGTGCTAATCAAGTTGTCGTTGTCAGATTCTAATATCTTCAGCATATTTTGCATGTCTTGGGAGGTAGATTGATCCCATTCTCTTTGCCCATTAGAGCCAGAGAAACTCTTGCTATTGCAAGTCCTGATCAAGTTTATGTTAAATTGTTGATAACTTTTTACTATTTCCTTGATATCTACCTAAACCGATAACCCACTTCATACACCTCGGCATATCATGTAAGTCTTGGCAACTTAAGTCATCAAATCCGGTATAGAGATGCTACCTAGGCATAAAAAGAAAGAGCACTACCTTTGTACTTATCCCCTTTCACTAGTTTGGTTGCTAGAAAGACTTGCATATCTTATGAACGTAGTATAAGTTAGGTGGAAGCTCTTTATGGTTTAGGGTATGTCCTAGTCGTGTCCGTGTCTCGTCTCAACAACTCTTTGCTTTTTTTCTTTTCTTCTTCTGCTCTTCTTGCAGTGGCATACTCACATCAACAGCAACACCTGGCAAACGAAATGTTTGCGCCGGCGGATTATCCCTGGGCACATAGCGATAAAACTCATTGCCATCCTTGTACCATTTGACCGAGTAGAGCGCCTCGCCATCCAAATCGTACAGGCATTCCAGCTGGGCGGTGGCGCCCTTAATCACATAGTTTGGTATGCGCACCTCGACCAGACGCAGTCCGGCTGAAAAATCTGTAAAACACCAAAAAAAAATGAGCATTATTAAATTGCTGCACACACGCACAGGCATAGGTCTCCCCTTGCAGGGCTTTAATTTTTAATGAGAGCGTTGCTCATGATTGATTTATGTTTAAACAAATTGCTGTTGTTATTGTAATGTTAATTAATTATAAAAGTTTGTTTGGCTGGCCAGCATAAATGTCAACCCGTTGGCCCGTTGGCCGCATGAGCGATTGCCCAGGCCGACCGACAGTCGACGCTTATAATGCCTCGCACAATTTATGTATTTTTAATATAATTTATAATAACATTTTATCACCGAGTCCGAGCGAAATGTTTTTATTTTATATTTATTTTCGCAAACAGCCCTTTTTTCAATTTACAAAAGTGCACAGCGCTCAGCAGCTGCAAAAACTACTCGCTCATAATACATTTTGATATATCTGTATATATATATATATATATATATAAATATATATAAAATGCGAGACGTATATGTGATTAATAAGTCACTGTGGCTGGACTGTAGCCTTCAGCTTGATTGAGTGCCCTGATTTATGTGGAACCTTTTGAGCTGAGCATTTAACTTGTAGTCTAGTGTAGTATGTATGTCACTTGACTTCCCCACTCGAACTCAACTCGAGTCGACTCGACTCGACTCCAAGCCAAGCCAAGCCAAGCCAAGTCAAGCCAAGCCAAGCCATTCCAGTCCACTCCACTCTGCTGGTCTCTTGTTACGTTTTATAGCAAACTTGTTTATTGTCAATATTGACAATGAGAGAGACAGACACACATTTACAGATAAACTGCCACCTACTGCTCTTTGTGCGTGTCTTATATTATTAGAGCCCCCAAGGCAGCCACACACACGCACACACATGTGCAAGTGACTGCTCACTCTGCTGCTTGTAAGGATGCTTGAAGGACCTTCGACTGCCGACTGCCGCTGCCGCCGCTGTTGATGCTGCTGCTGCTGCTCCAATCGTTGTACATTACAAGTGTAATAAAATGTGAAAGGATATTATTGTACATACATCTCCAAGCAGGCAGACAGAAGACTCTTCACCCAGAGCCAAAGAGTATCTGCCAGCAAAAGTCAAGCAAAAATGCGTTGCATTCATACAACAACAACAACAACCACGTTTGGCCTGTCCTACTCGATGTACGATAAAAGCTTAAGACTTCAGCTACAAATTTATAGAAATTCGTTGAACAACCTAAAGCAAAAAGTAATTACAACAATTTAAGCATTCTATAAATGGTATTTAGGAAAACAAGAAAGGCATCATAAGAATACGCATGTAAGACTCTTAGAAAGACTTATGCTGACATTTCAAAAACTTTTTAAGAACCAAACTCAAAAAAAAAAGTTTCCATTTGCTTGTGTTGATTGGCCATTTATAGCTAAGAGGCTGCAGTTGACAGTCTTTGCCAATTCAGGGTTCGGTTTTGAATTGAAATGACTTTGACTCCAAGTTGACTAAATCTCTGTTAAATTTTGTCCTACATTTAAAACTAGTTTGGTTTCCTGCTTAAAATTGACATTCAAAAATAGAATAAATACAATTTTTTTTTAAATTTTTTCAAAAGCTAACAACACTTCGATATATTAGGAAAGAGTCTAAAATTATTCAGTTCACAAAGTTTTAAAAGTTTTAAATCAGTTAATTCAATCTTTGAAATGTGTACCTTCGACTATTGGGTTTAGCTATTACTTCAGATTATATCATATTTATAAAAAACTTTACTCTGAAATTTTAATGACTCTAACTAGAAACACATTAAAAATGCTTAACAAATGATAAAGTTTTTATTCAATAACTATAATGTAATGAATATATATTAATGAATATTATTATGCATTAAATATAAGTAAACCTTATTATCTTCAAGTATTCGATCTATATTACCAATGCCGAAGTTCGTTTGCTTTTCTATTCACATATCTGTTTCTTAATATAAACAAATAAAACTTTTTATCATAAAACTCAGCTACATTTAGTTATGCGAAAACTTAAAAAACTATTGAAGGCGTTGATCTGGCAGCAGCTGAAAGAGCATTGCTAAACTCCAAAAAAAAAGAAAGAAGAGCAACCTGCTGAAATGTTTTTCAACACTTGGAACAAAAACAATGAGCTGAAGCTAAAAGAACTTTAGTTCAAGCTGCATCAAGTGCAAGTGAAAGACATTCATGAATTTGAGAGTAAGTTTTAGAAGAAGCCTGAGACACTAAAAAGAGTATGTATATATGTATATTATATACACGTATATAAACTTGCATACATGCTAAAGCTGCACTCTAGCTGAATATTTTATATACTTGCAGACATAGCTATAGACAAAGCAGGTTGAAAACAGTTTGAAGGAGCAAAAGCGCAACTTCAATTTAGACTATTCTTTAAGAAATATATACTACACAGATCTTAGCTTTACCTAATGTAAATTTAGTCAACATTTGTCTAAGCTTTAAGTTTTTCTTGTATGTGTTCCATGCCTTGTCTTTATGCTAAGAATACCCTAAGCAAGTGTAGAGCAAGTTTTGCAACTGCAGTTTTGTTTGCGTGCTTATATGGAATTTCGTATATATACACACACATATACATATATACATATGTATATACGTATATAGATATGTAAAGTTTGAGTGTGTTTGCTCTTAAAGTGAATTTGGGTTGCATGGCTCGACGAGCGCCGAAAAACTGAACTGCCTGCAATGGCAGCTTTTGACTTTTGGCACCGAAAAAAAAGTCCAAAAAAGTCGAAAAAAAACCAATGAAAACAATGAAAATGTGAAAGGAAAACCAACTCTCTACTCATTAATTCTACTTAAGAGCAGAGCAGAGCAGAGCGGAGCAGAGGCTGGAGCTGGAGCTGGGGTACACAAAGTAAGCGCAACTAAAGTTTTGGCCTGGTAATTTAAGTAACTTTGTCATTTGGGTGACACACACACATACGCACACACATACACACACATTCACACACATACACACGCACTATAACTGGAATGTCAACACACAAAGAGCAACACAATGCGAAGTGTATGTGCTGTGGGTGGGCGCATGGGCGTGGCGGAATTAATATGCTCATGCTGTGACCTCGTCCAAGTGAAAAATCAATTTTCCTCGCACCCCCCACCACCCCCACCACCCCGCACCACACGCGCTGCATGCCACATGCCGCAAGCCTCGCATAGCTTGCCGCTTTCTTATGCCATCCGCCAGTGACAACTTTTGCCAAAAGAAAAAAAAACTTTTTCGCCATTCTTATAGTTCATTGGGGTTAAGTGATTAAATTTGCACAAAAAAAAAACTTGCAGTGTTATAGGGGAGACTGATAGACTGAAAGTTACCCTAAGGCGCACGTTTCTTAAAAGTCGCTCAAAATTGTGATTTGCATTATTTTCTTTATGGTTTTTCCTTAAGCCACAAATTTTTTACAATTTTTTTCTCAGCCGAAAAACGAAATCTTTGCAATTATTCGAAAAACTTTTGATTTATTCCGGCTGCTCTTTTTACCCACAATTTTCATTGGTCAAAGTGGTTGGCTAAGCAGTGAGCGTAGAACTTAGTCTTTTATAGTAGCAAATTTTATAGTGTGGAGAAAATTGAAAAAGAGATCAAAGACTGGAAGGAGTCAGGCAGTCTGCAGCTAGAACAATAGAAAGACAGAGCAATAGGGCCACATCTATCTTGATCAAAAATAAATAAAATCGAATGCCCAGCTCGGCCTGCAAGAAATACTTCAACAACAATCAACATACCCCAGTTACCCATTTGCAAATGAGAGCGCATAAAAAGGCAGCTTGGCAGAAAAGTTCGGCACATGTGACACTCGCCTCGAATGTCGCATAATTGTTGCTGAGTCTAAACTAAAACTTTGTTGCTGGCACAAAATTTGATTATTTTGATTATGATAACAGAAAGTTTTTTTCTTTCGACCGGCCGGCAGTTGGGAGGAGACAGGCAAATCATTTGCCGGCAACTTTGAATGGCAATTTACCCTTTTCGACAGCTCCAAGGAATTGAAGGACTGTTGCTGCTGGCTGCAGGGTCTGCTTGTTTAAGCTATCAGTTGATAAGCAGGCGGCAGGGCCTATTGAAGCGGCAAATGCCAATGGTAATGGCAATAGGATCACAAACAGGACCAGGCTCCGGCTCTTAATGTCGGGTCACTTTTGGACTTTGGGCCAAGTTAGCTGCGTCTTTTTCTTGTTTTTTTTTCCTTCTTTTTTTCTGGTTCCTTTTTGTCCTCGGGGCAGTTTGAGCTTAATATCCGTTGCCATTGTTGTTGCTGCTGTTGCTGTGTTGCTATTGCTGTTGTTGCTGTTGGCTGGTTTATTAGTAGTTTGTGCGGGATAGAGGCAGGATGCCAGTATGCCAGCACGCCGGTATGCCAGCGACTGCTGTATGGTATTCTCAGCTGGGAGTCGAGTGCGTGTTGGGTGAGTTCGAGCTGCCACATAAAAGCAGAAGCTGTTTGCTTATGTAAATGTCTGCATATGAGCCTTGCAACGCATCCTGCGACCCACGTTTTACGTCCTGCCAGCCAGCAGCCAAACAATGCCTTTCATGTTGTGCGTGTGTGCGAGTGCGAGTGTGCGAGCGTGTGTGTGCATGTGCGTGTGGCTGTGGCCAGCGCCCGAGGTAGCAATATTTGTTTTCTTGCTTTCATCATTTGCATATAATGGAGCTGTAAAAGTTCATAAGATGTCCAATGCAAAGCACTGTAGTGCGCTGCTGCCTGCCTGCCTGCATCGCAGCTTCAGCTTCAGCTGCAGCGCAACTCGATTGCAGCGAGGAATTTAATAAGCCCAACTATGCATACGATTTTGAAATTCTACACTGAAATTGAAATTGATTTTTCAAATCCCAAACTAAGCCACAATAAAATTGTAAAAATCTTCTGTTCTGGAATGGAGAAATATTTGACTATTACGAAATTCGTGGCAAATGAGAAAATACGCCAGAGCTCTTTCGACTGGGATTTGGATTCGGCCTCTGACTCTCGCCGTTTCCTTCGTGACTTTAATGCCGCCGGGCGTGGCAAGCGCAACAATTACTTCAGCGCTCTCCAGGGCAACATCAAAAAAAAAAAAAAAAAAAAACGAAACGAAATATGTATGAAATGAGAAGAAAAACTGTGTAGAAAATGAAAAGAAAACAGAAAACATTCGCATGCAGCTTTAAGCAGTGCCCGCTGGGCCTCACATTCGAGGAGGAAGGGGCCGGCGGGCGCGGCGGGGCGAGGTTAAACTAGACAAAGCTTTTGTAGTTTCGTTGTTTTGTTTCCTGTTTGTCCTTAACTGGGTTTCCGCCAAGAATTGCATTGCATTAATAATTAATTGTTTCGACGGTTCGTCAGCGAAAGAGAATCGTTGCCCTAATTAGTTTGGGCCATCAAATAATTGTGATGGGCCGCCTCGCAGCGCTGGGAATTGAGGGTGAAATATGCTGACAGCGCTCGTTAGCTTTATAAAAGTCAAAACAATAATGAAATAAACTGCCAACCGTGCGGATTATTAATGAAAAAAAAGCGAAAAAACCCAATCTTCAAAAGCTAAAAACTCTGGGGTTCAAGCTTTTCAGCAGCTTTCAGTATGTGGATTAATAAAAGTATTTGATTCATAAGATATTGATATTTTTAGTCATACTAAAGTTATATTTTAGATAGTAATGATTTTTCCAGTATTTCCTTTTGTCTATGACAGCCACAGGCTCATTAAACCAACTTTCAGCGGCTGGAAGTTTAAGTTTTAACATGCCGACAGCCTTATAAAGCACAAAACAATAATGAAACAACAGAAAAGAAGTTCAAACTATGTTAGCTAACGCTCATGAGCGCAGCTTTCTAATACATTTTTTTTTGATGAAACATTAAAAAACATTTTTGCTACCATTGAGCTGCTTTCAGCAACTTTCAGTATAAGTATTGTAAAAAAAAATAAAGGAAAGTAATTAAGCTTCAGGTAAAAATAAATGAAAATATTAAGATGGAAGCAAATTTGAATCACTAAAAACTTGCAATATTTACATATTTTATAAGGTACATAAAGGTACATAAAGCTTAAAATAAAATCTGAGAGCTTGAAGCTCATTAATAACTTTAAAAAAGTTAAGTAATTAGCATCAAGCAAACACCTTTTTCACCACAAAATATGCAACATGAAATCATTGTTAGTGCCTTCAAAACTTCTAGCCCTGATTCCCTTTAGCCCTGCTTTGCTTTAATTAAAAAATTATAGAATAATATTTTTATAAATCAATTTTAAGCTGCTTTAGTCCAACTACAATGGGCTGTGCTATGGCAATCGCTATGGATATATAGATATGTATGTATAATGCACATTATCTAATTGCTGTTGCTGTCAAAACAGTTTCCGTTGCACCTTAATTAATTTTTCGCTCACTCTTTGAGCCAAACATTTGCGGTGTGTGTACAATGAAACTCTGCGTTGCTCATCTATATATATATATATATATATATATATATCGTATATCGCTTTGTGTGTATTGTATATTGTATTGTGTTTATCGTTAAACCATGATTTACGCTCATTATTTGCTTTTCTACCATGAACACAATTACACCAACTTGCCCCATCTCACACCCTCTCTCTCTCTCTCTAGCTCGCTCTCGCTCTGTCTCTCTTACTGCCTCGCTCGTTCTCACTCTTGTAGACTATTTGCAATTGCTTGTGTATGGAACATTTTCCCACACATCAATGCCAAACAACAACAACAGCGACAACAATGGCAATATCTAGAAACGTTGCTAGCTCTCCAAAACCAGGGCCAAGCCGCCATTTATGTAACGCCATTATATTCATTAGCGCCCACACACACACTCACACTCGCCTTCTCGCTCACATCTAGGCAAACAAACACCCACACACTCACACACACTCAAAACCAAATTGTTGCTATTGTTATGCAGTGCGCGATTTCCTCTACTCCCCTCTCTCACTCTCACTCCCACACTCTTGCTGTCTGATTTTATTTATATATATATATGTGTGTGTGTGTGTAGTTGTTTATTTTTTCGCTAGATGGCGTCAGTAATTTGCTCCTTATTGAGATGTTGTTTATTTACCAAGCAATTTGTATTCATTGTGCGCCGCCCCGGCTCGTGTTACCAGTATCTGCCGCTGGCCCCACGCCTCGCCTATGTTTTAGGCATAGTTCGGGCCAGAGGGGCCCGACTCGTAAGTTATAGTTTCCGCAACTCATTTCGTTGTTTGGCGAATTGATTTTGGTTGCTTTGCCACATGTTTGGCCACGACTTCAGCGTCAGCTTCCATTCACATTTAAGCGCAAGATAATTATTTTCTTTACCTTCTGATGCGGCTGAGCTTTGCATAGCAAGCAGCCAATGGCAACCGTAAGCCATTAAAAGCCAACTTAATTTATTTGCAATTAGTTAGGCGGCGTATTTTGCTTCGTGTTAGATATTTGCGCTCTGCATGTTGCTTCTTTAGCACATTTGCCTAGTTTTTGACTACAAAAAATTCAAAGAGCTTTAATGAACTTTAATGTGTCATAAAAAAGCATAACATATATTAAATCATACAGCAAAACAATTATAAATATTATTTACTATTTGCATTAATTTTTTTATATGTTAATTTTTAATTTTTTTCCTTTTTTAATTTAATTTTAATTTTAATTTAGTATTATTTTTTTTTTAGTTCTTTTGAGATATTTACTATTTGTTATTTTTATTAATATATTTTTTTGATATATTTTTTTAAATATATTTTTTTTTCAATATTTTTTTATATATTTTTTGTTAATTTTTTTATGCATTAGGTAAAATATGTTTAATTCTTAGCTTTAACGTAAAACTTATGCTAAAACTTTTTTAATATTTATTTATTAATTTACTTTCAAAGTTTTTGCAAGAAGTAAGTAAGAATAAACGTATGAAATTATAGTCAAAGATCTAATCGCTCTCAAAATATGATTTAAAGTTAAAAGGGAAAAAACTTTTTGAAAAACTTTGAATTGAAGATTGCTCTTAGCCTTTCGCATAGCCTGGTCATCTTTTATCTTTTTGTTATTTAAGCTATGTGCAGGTAACACTTGCACTTACACTCACACACACACACACACACACACACACACACACACAGACACACATGCACACACTCACACACTGTCAACTAATTTATATAGAAATTAGCCAGGGCTCGCCTTAGGTAAGCAAAAAGTTTCCTTCAATGTCCAAAATTTGCCATAGCATGTAATATGCATTTCATATAATAGACCAGACCAAGCACAATAACCAACTTTTGTTGCACTTGAACTTTATACACGCACACACACACACGCAGAGACACACACCCATTCACACACTCACATATGTCGCCTCGGGTGCGGTGGCTGTAACATTTTGCTAATGGAGCTTAAAATTTATGTAAGCCATTGTCGGCCACACACAATGGGTGTGTGTGTGTGTGTGGGAGAGTGGGTCTGTGGGACAGCTGGATGTCATGCATGCATAAGTGCAATTGCATCTTGCGGCTAGGATGGAGCGAGAAAGAGAGAGAGATAGATTGAGAGAGAGAGAAAGACAGAGTGTGTGGGAGGATCGACCAAAAAACATATTGCATACTTTTGTGCATGCATGCTGAAAATTAAAAGCGCTTACGTTGGCGAAACTGAAAAAAGTGGCAAAGGACAATGAAAACGAATGAAACGCATAAAACGAATGAAACGAATGCACAATGCTGGCCAAGTAAATGAAGTTGTCTTTCACCACACACACACACACACACACACGCACGCACACACAGCTGATAGTTACATGGATACAATAAACAAACACGAATAACACATTGAGACGGCAGCCCACAGACACAATGACAACTCGCATTTAAGAGCATCGAGCGTGGAGTAGAGAATATTGCGAATTTTTGAGCAAAAATATAGAGATATGGAAATATCTGTAAGCTAAAAAATATATATTATTCTTTTTTAATTAGCTTAGTTCAAATCTAAATGTTAGTTTGTCAGTCATAATTCTCAATTAATTCTCAAATACATATAGCATATGGAGAAACAATAAAAAGACGACGACTCAGCACCAGCCACTAATAAAGACAAATATAAAGGAACTTGTCGAAGACTTAAATATTGTATAGGGACTAACAAAATTTAGTGTTATTTAGATTAATCTTAGTTTTGTATGTCTTTTTTCAAAAGTATATTTTAAAAGCTTACTCATATTATGTAGTGACAATTTTTTGCTCTTTATTAAAATAACTTCTGATTGTTCGTATCATCAACAAAGCTATATATCAATATTTATATTTCTATATCAATGCACTGTTTGCCTTCTGTAAAGAGTATCTTTAAGTCTCGCTCTTTAATGCCCAATTTCCTTCCATTTTATCTACTCTTTCTAATTTATGCATATTAATGAAAGACGCCAAGTTGTGTATCTACTGTCACATTTTTCATGCTATATGCTTTTTATGGCTTTTTGGCACGAGTCGCCGTCGAGACGACTTCGCCCGGTCGCAGCTGTTGATGCTGCTGATGACGATGAGGATAATGTCGCTGATTTGCCACGTGAATACAAAAAGAGAGCAGACTAAGCTGCCAGCTGTAGGTTAAGTTGAGTGCATTCATTCGAAATTCGCACACTCACTCACACTCACACTTACACTCAATCGCATTCGCTTTCGCATTCGCATTCGTTTTCGTTTTCGTACCTTTTTTGTCTGTGCAAGTCAAGCGCTCGAATAATTTAGTGCTCTCTGAAGAATAAATGTTTCAGTTAAATTTGGCAATTCGTTGCCAGAGCAGAGCAACAGCCAGAGGCAGCTAGGATATTGTTTAATTTTTCATTTGTCTGCCAGCAGACACACTCACACACACACGCAGATATCTAGACACACACACACACACACACACACACACACATGTGCAGCTGCATATCTCTTTTGTTCTTTTTGGTAACCTCCCTGGCTTACACTTTCGCCTCGTTTGCGTTCTTTATGGCCATGCTTTTGGCTGTGCTTTGGGTTTGTAATTACTCTGCGGATCCCTTTTTAGCCATTTGTTTGACTTGAAATTTGTCAGGATATTGCGTTTTCCATTTGTATTGAATGGCACGCGGGTCACGTAGCAACTGGTCGATACGTTTAAGCGAAGGCAATTATTAATCAATTGAGTTAACAAAGCTCACCTAAATCAATCAGTTACACTAACCAACAAATCTATGTCGAATGAAGCTAATCAACGAAATTGAGACCTGAATAGAACTAAATCTTGATTGGAAATTAGATATTCGCATGCAATATTAAATCTAATTAAATCAAAATGCAAATGTTTTTTTGCCAAGTCAGTACGGCGCATAAAAAATAATTTTCTTGGCTGAACAGTGTAATCAGATAGCTTAATGGCCACAGAGCAACAGCCTTTGAGCCGATAGCTATCAGCTGGGCGAGCGGGCTGGCTGGTTGCTGGCTGTCTGCTGGCTAAGAGCTCTTTGGCAGGAAGTGCGTCTTGTCGCTGGCTGCTTATTGAGGCTTAGATCCGATTTGCCAAAAGACAAGCCGCCCATGAAATTGTTTGTTTATTGAAAAATGATTGTGCGCTTGGGGTAGAGACAGTAGCAAATATATATATATATATCTATATCTATATATATCCCCCTGCTACACAGATATAAAATAAAATAAAAAAACAAGAGCAAGAAACCGATACAGCTTGGGCAGAGGGCAAACGCGGCCGGCTGGCAACCGATGCGATTAGGCGATAACCCCAATGCGAACCTTAAGCCGCCAAATGGTCTGTGAATGTTGCCAGTTGCCATTCCCGTTGTTGTTGCTGTTGCCTTTGCTGTTGCTGCTTGGCTTGTTTATATTGTTGTTGCTGCTGCTTGTTTCTAGAGGCTTTGCGGCTTTGCCAACGAGCTGGCTAAAGCACATTATCATTTTCAAAATCAATCTGTTAACAACACTTTGTGCCATGCCAACAGCTGAAAAACAAAAATAAAAAATAACAAAAAAAAAAAGAAAAGATATAGTTTCCCTCGTGGCTGTATCTTACAGATGCATTTGTATCTACATACATCTGCTGCTGGCAGCCGCTGTATTTTTTTATTGTATTTTGATTGCCTGCACTTTTTGTTAGCCATTTTTGTTGATTTGTCCATGCCACCAGCCAAAAACTTATCGGCACCACTATAAATTTTTGCTTCTATTTTCTCTGTGTGTGGTCACAATTGTTGATGCTGCCGCCGCTGCCGCCGCTGCCACCGCTGCCTCTGCTGTTGTTGTTATTTTTGATGAGTGCTTTTTGTGTTGAGTGTTTGGAACAAAAGGCGGCAACTGCTGCTTCTAGTATTGCTTTTTGTTTGTGTGCATTGATTGAGTGCATTGAGTTGTTGAAGTTGTTCTCGCCCGCTCGCCCCCACCAACACTCCGCATAGACAAACGCAGTGGCCAACAAAGTTTGCTGGCTTTTTTGCGGTTTGCTGATATGGCAAACAAACCAAAATACAATAAAAAAACAAACAAAAAAAAAAAAAAGGAAATGCAATGCACAGAACAGTTGACAACAGCAGCAGCCATTGGCCACGTTTAAATGCACAAGTTGAACGGCTCTCACTTGCCTATATAAAAGCGGTTCCCATTCACAACTGAAAAGGGCAAACTTTGCTTAGAGGAGGCAGACAGTCAACTCATTTTTAATAAATTTACTCATACTGTATTATCTCTTCCTCCACATAGATAATCGACCTACTCTAACTAACCTCTAGTTTCTCACTCTCTATTAAATTGCTCAACTCGTCTAACAAAGTTTTCATTGCAACATGAAGAGCTTTTAGGCACAAGCACTAGCTTAGCTAATAACTAAAATTATCTCAATTTGTTGCAATTCAGTTGCTGTTGATAGCTCGCACAGCTGTGAGAAATGTTTTCTATGCCAAACGAACTGAAGTGCATTTGAATGTTCGAAAATGTTCGAGCAGCTCTGGCAGCCCATGGGGTAGGATATAGTCAATAAAAGCATTAATGCAATTACTTCAACTAAACGAAAGTCGCCCGCTGGGCGTGCCTCAATTAGCAGCCCCCCAAAAACCAGCAAGGCCAGGCCAAAGCCAAACTGCACATAAAACCAAATTACCAAAAAAAAAAAAAATAAAAGAAGAGGAGAAGAAAATACGAGAGCACGAGAGCCCTCTACCTTTTTCGACATTCATTAAACTTTGTGGCTTTGCTCATGCCACGCCCTCCATTTGCATTCTGGCGTCAAAAGTTCAAAAGTCATCGCACCTCCTACTGAACAAGCGGGCAGGTAAACAGACAGACAGACAGGTGAGGCAAAAGGTGGCCTGACGAAAGTGAAGTGGCTGGCTAGCAGCAAGCGGCAAGCGTCTACGATTACCAGAAGGAGCCCAGGCAGCTCACCTTTTGACTAATTGTATTAGATAAATTGTGAAACCTTAATCGTGTGGGCTGATGGACAGCCTGCCTACCAGCCGCAACTGTCGTCATGCCAAAGTGCAATGCCAAAGCTACCGCTATGCACCTTGGTCAGGTGAGCGAGTGGGCGCAAGGCTGTAGCAATCCCCCCGCAAGGAAAAAGCAAAAGCAGTCGCACGGTCGCCTTTGTGTTCACGTTTTGTCGTTGATTTTCGTCTTTGGCATTGTTTTACATCCTTTGTCTCTTGGCTGTGCTTTTCCGCCGCCCTTCGACCACGACGCGGTCTTTATTCAATTTCAAGTTTCACTTACTGTGCACGGTTTGTCTTTCCTGTTTCTTATTTAACTTCTCGGCTTACCTTTTTTTTCTTATTTCTTATTTAATTAATTTGTGTTTGTGTAGATGTGTGTGTGTGTGTGTGTGGGTGTGTTTGCCCTTGGCTATGCAGCCTGAAGCCCTTTGCCTTTTGCCTATGTCAGAAAACTGTCCGCTGCGGGTCATTTAATTTAAAGCTGCTTTCCTACTTTTTTTTAGTTTAATTTAAATGGATTTTTTTTTATCTCTTGTTTGCTTAATTTTTTATAGAATAGTAATTATTTCTAGCTAAAAAACAGTAGCAAATTAAAATTTATTTTTATTTAACATAACTGATAATCCAATTAACTATGCAAATCCTAATGGACATTTTTTAATGAAAGTCCAAGGCGAAATTTCATTTTTTACTGCCACTAAATATTTTTAGACATTTATCAACACACACACACACATAGAGAAAGAGAGAGATAGAGGGAGAGCTCAGCGTTGCGCCTTTTCTCACTGTCAATTAGTGCGTCTTGGCCCAGCCCAGCTGCGCCCATCAGTTTAAACTGTAGCGCAATTAAAACATAAAAGTCACTCATACGTCATGTAAGCCAGACCCAGCGTGTGCATGTGCGTGTGTGTGTATGTGTGTATGTGTGTGTGTGTGTGTGAGTCTTAATAGCATTTGTGCACAGCGTGAATTATGTTTATATGACGCATGTCTCGCCTGTTTGTCGTCCGCCTACAGCCTGAAAAGCCGCTGCAACCCCTTTTGTGTGTGGCTACATAAATAAACATAGCATACTTTTGCGGGCGGCTGCTTGTTACATGCACAATGGCTATATATACGCTCAAACATGTTAACTATGGCTCCGGGGATTAGCTACTGACATTATATTAGCTAAATAAGTTTTAAACAGCACGTCGGGCGCGCTAAGTAGACCGAGAGAGCGAAAGAATGAAAACTTTAGTTACTTAAAACTCGTTGCATGAGGAACAAAATCTATTTGTTTAATTTGTTTATTTATTTATAATTTATATTTATATTATATTTACATTCCATCAATGAATTTTTTTTGTTTTTTTTTTATTTTCACATTTTATCGTTTAATTATTGTGTAATTTTTGAGGTAAATAAGTTTCAAACAGCCTTAAATAGACCGAGAGAGTGAGTGAGCGAAAGTTTTCTTTAGCTAAGAAATTTCGTTAGATTAAAATTTCTTGCTTCAGCCACAGAAATTGTTTGCGTAATTTCTTAGCCATGTTCAATATATATTTTTCTGTTTAAGTGTTCAATAAAATTTAATTAAAAAATTGTTGCATTAAAATCGAATTTGTTTTGTATTATTTTGTTTTCACATAATTTTGTTTTGGCTTCGTTCTTCTTTATTTGTATTAAGCACAGCCAACAGACACATGTACCATATATTTATGACTCTTTTTTACGCTCTCTCTCTGTCTCTTTATCTCCTTTCTCCTTTTCTCTTTTTGCATTGTTGTATTTGTGTTTGCTTTACAACGGAATATAATTTGCGCCTTTTTTGTTGCGCCTTTGCCAACGAGCCGGAGCAACAACTTCTTTCACTTCCGCTATGCGACGACACTTTTCGTATGTATGTGTGTGTGTCTGTGTGCGTGTATGTGTTTAACTATGTAAATGTGTGAAATTGCTACGCGCCGCATGAAAATTCCCATACGTGAAGTCTCCTTTTGCTAAGGGGGCTCAGGGACGCAGCACTGTTTGCTGTTTGTTATTATTATTTCTTGGCTCGCCTCGCAGGCACTCAACGTCAACATCATCGTCACTGGTCCCGTTGTTGTTGTTGTTGTTGTTTTATTTCCTTTTGTTTTTTATTATTATTATTGTTGCCGTTGCCGTTGCCTTTACAAAGCAAATATGAGCGTCGCGCCGTGAGCTAAATATGTTGCTACTCCTGCATGCTGCTGTTTGGCGTTTTTCTTTTTGGCTTCTTTTTTTTTATTTTTTATTTTCTGAAAACTGTGTCTAGCTGCTCGCTATGTAGCGTGCTTCTTCCTCAGCTGCTTCTTTGTTGTTATATATGTATGTCTCTGTCTGCGCTCGTGCAGCACATCAAATGTATTTAAGACACGCGCTGACTTGTCTTCAATGACGTTGATCCTGTTGCCAAAGGTAAGCCAAAGCGGCTTAGTTGTCAGGCAACAGCTGCAGCTGCAGCTCCCAGTTGCAGTTGCAGCTCCAGTTCTGCACTACTGCAGTCGCATTCAAGTTGAGGGTGGCCTCTGGGCCGCAGAGCCTTGGCAAAGGTTCAACAGTCGTCACAGTTCTTGCCGCTAGACTTTTATTTGTTTGCTCGAGCGCTATTTCTTCTGCTCTTACATTACAGAATGCAAACAAAAGGGGACGCAAAAGGCAACAGCAAAGGCAAACAGCACAACGGAGGAGCAACAGACATGGCGCAAAACTGAGAAATCCCTCAAGGAAGTCGCTGACACAAAGCACAGACTCCACACACACACTAACAATAGCAAAAACCGAAAAGCATTATAATGTTCAGGGAAAAAAATAAATATATATATACATATAGCTTTAAACTGCGAGCTGTGCGCTGCGAACTGTTAGCTGCCACGCCCACATGCTGACAAGCAACAAGGCGCCATGTTTCAAAATTCATTTATTACATTCGCGTAGCATGTGTGGAAGCTCATCAGCTCCCTCACTCCACACTCACCTCTGACATTTTGGCAGTGTACCAAAAAAAAGGCTAGAAAAGCCTCAGCTCCCACAGCGCTGAGGCAAACGCCATGTGGCGGTCGAGATGTGCATAAAGTGTGTAAGTGAAGAAATTGCATAATATTTCTCAACAGGCAAACACACACACACACACACACACATAGAAAGAGTCGGCCACGTATCGGGTTAAGCGAGCAACTTGTGACAAAGCCAAAGACAATACTGAAGGAAGTTATAAAAATTACTCGACTGCAGTGTACCCAGGACTTCTTTTAGTTACTGTGAACTTATTTATCATTAAACTAAGTACTTCATTTTGAATTGAACTCAGTTACAGAAATCTGTTTTCAGTATATATAATATATATATACGAACTCTCTGAGCATTAATGTGTAGCTAAGTAAAAAAAAACACAGATGCATAGTTAAGAATCAATTATTCAATCTGCTTTCTGTTCACTTAACAGCACTTTTAATTAACGCCATTAGCATTACATTTAACCCTGATCAATATGTCCTCTAACTATAGTTATCCTCTCTCTCTCTCTCTCTCTTTCACTCTCTCAACTCCACATATTTTACTTCTGTCAATCTCAACACTTCTTGTCTTTTACAGGGCATTCCAGCAGCGAGCTGCGTGCGCTGGCTGCCATAATCAGACGATGACAACAACGAAGCAGAGCATGGCCGGTGGGGCATGCTGCCCTGAATGAGCTGACGGAGGACGAAATTGCAGTAAAAACGGCAACTCAAGTGCGCTGCCTTAAATGAGGAAAGTTTAATGCTTTCATAAGCACAACAAATCCGAAGACAAAACCCCGACAGACCCGACCAAGTGAAAAATAGACGCTGCGTGAAGCCTTGCCGCATATCTTGGCGTTTTATGAGCGTTATCCTTTCTGCCTGAAGCTGGGGCTCCAGTGCCGCCGCCGCCGTCGCCATCGCTGCTACTGCTAAAGCAGGTAGCTTCAGCTAGCTATTCGCATACTTCTATAAAAATCAAGAGTTTGTTGTCTCTGCTCCAGGGCAATATTTTCTTTTGCCGTTTGCATTTGCTGCTGCTGCTGCTGCTGCTGGTGCTGCTACGCCTCGCTCAGCTCCCAACCCATCGCCATATTGCCCAACCTCTGCAATGAAAGTGCACAAGTTTCGCGTTTAATGGCTCATTTGTCTTTTTTTATAGGCTTCTTGCGCGCACCCAAGCCCGCAGAGCTGAGGGCTTGCCTTACAAATAGGCTGCATATAGGCAAAAGCAAAAAAAAAAGGAAATAAGAAAATTAAATATTATGAAATTGCGGTCGAACTGACGATAAGCCACGCGCTGTTTTCCTCTGTGATATATGCTACGTTTACTATTTAAGAACTATATTAAAGAGTATCAAATTTGCATAAAAAATTCAGCTTGTGCCGTGGAAAGGACGTTATTGAGTAATAAAGTTTATTTTACGAAATCCCCTTTGGAATAATCCTTACTTTGTTCAAATTATATACATTGACTAATTCAGTTTCGATTTTTGCTCTATAATTAGAATTAAAAAAAAATAAATAAATAAATAAAAATATCAAATTACTTTTGCATTTGATTTTGTGCATTCGAATATTATTTTACAGCGCCGAATGAATTTTTAATATTTAATTTGGCTTTGGCAATTCCATTTTTGGTACAATGCAACTTTGATTTATTATTGAACAATGGAAAATGTTCTATTTGACTTTTTTAATCAAATCTCAAATATGACATAGATAAATATACATATAAATATATATATATATATATATATATATATTTATACATATGTGTATGGGTTACGTTTCATGTCTGCCTAACTCACGTTTACATGAAACGCGAGCTTAAACAATTTACTACGCCTAATGGCCCGCGCACAGCTTGGCAGCCATTTTGCCACAATTAAACGCACGCAAATTATGTGGCACGCAAAAAAAAAAAGAAAATGCTTTGCAGCAGCAAAAATTATGGTCTCAAGTAAAAATTAAAGCGAGCTTAACGAGCCCTACTCAAAAAACAACAAAAAAAGAGAGAATTAAAAAAAAAAATAGGAGAAAGGCAACAACAACAACTGGAGCAACAGCAGCAGCAGAATTGATGCAGCTGGCAAAAGACAGACGCAGCAGCCATTAAAATGCACAAGGAGCCACAGCAGAGGCCGCATGAAATGTTCGTGTGCGAGAGCGCAGAGGGATTGGGCGAAAAAAGTGAAATGGATATTAAAAATACACGCAGCAAAGAGCAACGAAATAATCATAATTTCTGCTAATAAATTTTATATATTGCTGCCCCACTGACCAGCGGCAGACGAAGCAACCAGCCAAGCAGCCATCACCCACCCAGCAGCACAATCAAATGCTGAAAGCTGCTGCTGCTGCTGCTGCTGCTGCTGCCGCTGCTGCTCAAGCCCAACTGCCGTGGCATAATTTCTCGCTGAATCGGCTAGAATTGTAGCTGGTGATGGTAATGTGGCCGCTTATGTGGCCATAAAACTTGAAGAGCTTTCAAGCAGCTTGCAGCATGTGAACAAGCATTAATGCTAGACGCAGTCCATGGCAACATAGTGCACACACACAGACACACACATACACATACACACGCAGACAGAGCATCATAAATTCACTGACAGTCATTGTCAAAGCTGCAGCTACAGTTTCCCTTTTTGAACTTTTCGCACTGCACCAAAATTAACTCGCACAAAAGCGAGCAACACAAAATGCACTTGCAACCAAATGAGTGGCAACAAAAAGAAAACCAAATAAGTGTGCCAGAGTGTGAGTGTGTGTGTGTGCGTGTGTGTGTGTGTATTGCAATTTAATTAAGTTTATGCGCTGCGCTTCATTATGAAATACTTGCAATTCATGTTAAATTGAAGCTCTTTCAACACATCATAAATGAAAAACGTTGCGTGGGGTTGCGGTCAAATAAAAAAAAAACTCTAGCATTTGTTTTAAATACCTGAAATACTGTTAAGTTAATTAACAGACAACTGTGTATAAAAATAATAAATAACAATTTGCTTTCTAGCATGAAACAAGTCTTAAAACACAAATCAAATAACAAACGAACTTTACTCCTAAATAAATCAAATATTTCAGTTATTAGAGACTGAAACAGATGAACGGAAAATCAAAAATAAATATTTTTAGTTTTAAAATAACTATATAAAAATATGTGTATTTAAAATATATATTTAAAATATTTTATTTTTGGTTTAAAAATAAAAATTATATATTAAAAACAGAATAAAAAAAGTTTTAAAATTTTTTTTATCTACATATTAGCTAATTTTTTATATTATTTTATATTTTTCTAGTTTATTTTATATTTTTATATATTTATTCATCTCTATCAACAATTGATCCACCCTTTTTTTGTCAAGTGTAGAATATTGAATATTGCAATATGCCTTTGGGCAATATCACGAATATGCAACGCATAAACCCAATTCATAGCAGGTTTTTTGTATGCAAGGGGACGATTGTGTGCGTGTGTCTGGGGGAGAGTTTTGTTTGTGTTTGTAAAATGTTACGTTTCATAAATTCCGTTGCTTTAATTACAAATTTGACTTGGCTGCTGCACAAACGGAAACCGGGCAATAAGCCAACATAGCCCCCGTCAGGAATAGCGGCAGTTGGCCCCAACGTCACGCCGAACATGATGTTGTTATACAATACACCAACCCACCGACACACCCGCACACCCGCACACAGACTGACTTCTCAGGCGTTCAGTCTAACGGCATGTAATTAGTGTGGCTCTATTAAAAGGCACCGCCTGCCAACCAACCGAACGGGCATCATCGACAGCGCTTTGGTTGGGCAAAGGACGACGACGGCAAGCTGAGCGGTGCAGTGGTTCGTTTTTGCTACTTTCATGGAAATTAGTATTTTAATGTATGCTAAGCGCGCCATTATCCCCAGCCAAGTGGACCCGTAAGGCACTGCAATTGGCCAATATCATTAACTGGACTGTCCTCTAGGCCAGCTGCTGTATGGCTCGACTTGACTGTTGCTCAATATAAAGACATTCGATGACTAATTATGTCAACGCTGCTGCTGCTGCTGCTGCTACTGCTCTTTGCATAGAGTTTAATGCACTTTTCGACTTATTAATAACTATCAATTAGCAGGTGGCTTGTTAACCTCTTCGCTCGCGCCTTGGGCCTAATTATGCCAAGCCAATTGCCTTCTAAATGACTCAGCCAGCGGCACCTAATAATTATCAATGGTATCTCACTCTATGGCAAATGCCACGATAAACTAGAGACTTTTCGGCAAGTGTATCGTGATCTTTACAATTGATTGCAAAGTACTTTAAAAAAAAAAAGATATTCCTCGCATGCATGGCAATCACTATAATTCAGAGAATTATTCAGATTTGTTGCATGCTTGTCTCCGAATATATACTTTGCAGCTCTCGCAAATAATGTCAAGCTGCACGAAAATTCTCTTTCAAAATAATAATAAAAAATAAGCGCAACGCTGCTTCTTTTGTGCTGGATGCTTGCATGCTTCCATGTGTGTGTGAGAGTTTTCTTGTTGCCAATTTATGACAAGTGGCAGAGAGCAGAGGGAGATGCAAAACCAAAGATAAGCTTAAGCAAAAAAATGCCAAACTGAAGAGCGGAAAGTTCTTGGTAAGTGTATAAATTACGCTAAATGAAATATTTATGAAAATTGCAAACACAAAAGACAGAGAGAGAGAGAGAGAGAGAGAGAGAGGGAGGAAGAGAGCGGGCGAGAGTGTAAGCTAGTCTGACGTATGTGTGTGTATGTGTGCGATATCATTCAGTTGGCATCTCGATTTATGCTCGAATATGCAAACAAGAATTCCACTCCAGCTGTTGTTGTAGAAGAATGTGCCAGCAAAAGTTTTTACCAAAAAACAAAACAAAAAATATTAAAATGAAAACAATTTTATTTAGCAAAAAATATAAAGAAAAACTTGACAGCAGCAGCAGCAGCTCTTTAAAGGTAGTTGCAGCTGCACTTGAAACAATTTGCCAGCTAGCTGTCAATATTTAGAATGAAAAAAAGGTATATAGATAGAGAGAAAGGGAGAGTGATAGAGGGCTTGAATAGTGGAAAAGGAATTGCAAGTGCGACCCTGACTGGCCTCCACGCTTCGCTGTCCTCTGTCTCCAGCAGATAAGAGCAGCAGCGCAAAGATGTTGCAGATGCGAATGAATGCGAATTCAAGATGAACAAGCTGAAGTGTGCCGGTGAGAAGTGCATGACTAAGAGATACTGTGGAATGGGAAAATATACAAAGGAAAAGGGAGAGCAGGCTAAGGAGATTGTATACCAAAGCAAACAGATTCATTTCGACATACTATAGAAGCTGCTATACACAAAGTATGGTTTCTAGCTAACTAACTGAAGTCTAATAACGACTTAAACGGAAATGGAAAAGGTTATCGATAAACTATAGTGTAGTAACACCTATGACAATTCAATCCCTCCAGCTCTTATAGTCAAACAAAGAGTTCCTGATGAAGAGTATTCATATACACTTCATACAGTCAGTCACGCCCTCGCCTGCCTGTCACACACACATTATACCCTGTTTACGCATTTTCAATGGGTTCAGCGCATAGAGAAAAGGGCAAGAAGACAGCTCCGCTGGTCTCTCTGGTCCGAGTGGCAAAAAAAAAAAGAAAAACTGTGGCACAGCATTGCATAAACCAGACAGCTCAAGTCGTAGCCATGGCTGATGCTGTTCCTGCTGATGCCAGATAATTTTCAGCGCTGCGATTCATTAGGGAAAGTGCGCACAAATATGGCAAGGGGAAATTACTCAAAGCTAAATTATGTAGTCTATATATATATATATATTTCTATGCATCTCGAAGTATAATTGATAAATGGAAAAAAAAGAAAATGTTTATTCGCGCTGCGTATTGTCAGTGTTGAACGTCTGCCGCTGCCTTTGCCTCAGCCTCTGGTTCGGCAGCAAATCAATTTTAATTGATTTATGACTAAAGTGTTTTCGGCTGCAATCCGCTTGGCATGCGGCATGAGGCATGCCCCAAGTGCCACGCCGCCAGCGTTTGATTGACAGCCATCGCTGTGTGGTCGGGTCAGCCCGACTGCCAAGCCAACTCAAGCCATGCCATATGCCAAGAGATTAGTGACTCATAAAGTTGCACTCCTAATTGCACTTGAATAACGTCGGGTGTCGATACTTAACAGTCCATAAGGTGAGGCCCCGCTCGACGCTTATTGACCTCTAAGTGCTGCTGCTATCCAAAAAGTTGAACGGCATTCGCTCAAGAGTGCAATGCACTGATTACAGCTGTACTTGAAGAGCCAAGAAAATATATCTCTTCGTAGGAATTTTCTTTGAATAATCTGCCAGATATATTGAAATTGAAACATTTCTTACCTTTTGGCTGCTGCACAGTTGGCAGGTGTCAAAAAAATAATCAAATCAATTGAACACAATCTTAATTAAACTGAAACATTTTATGGGCGACAGAAAAATAATAAATATACAAAATTGTTGACTCAAAACAAACAGAAAATAATTTAAGAAAATTGCTAAATTGTTTGTCACTGACAGTTTCTGATGTTACACAAATTTTCAAATGCTAAATTGATTTGGAAAATGTCATTTAATAAGGAAATTGTGAGAAAATATGCGCTCCTGATGTGCTTTCTAATATAACTGTCATAAAATGACTTGAAAGGCCAAGTAAGAGAAGGTGTTAAAGAGCTAATAAGTTCAGAGTTATAGAGTTTTAGAGCTGTATAAACGTAAAGTTGTAGAGTTGTAGAGTTATAGAGTTATAGATTTGAAGAGCTGTAGAGATGGAAAGACACCTTCATAGATAAGTTAATCAATTTAATAACGAAAATTCCAAGGCAAAATTCGACTTCTTCTCCAATGTAGATTCTTTGTAAAATACTAATTCATACACTTTTGTCAACATATAAGACTAATACCAACAAGTCTATCTTAAATTTACAATTTCCATTTGAAATTTGTCTATGTATTAAACTTTATATATGTATGTATATATATCTTCATACCGTGGGCATTTCATAATTATTATATTATCAAATAAAAGATCTTAAGAAAAGATCTCAGTCCAACTTTTGCCTTAGCTTCTTCTTCTTCAGTTTTGAGGCAGGCTATCCGAAAAAGTTGAGGTTGTCGACATGTTAACTTTGTTGACAACACAAATTAACACTCATAAAAGTTTTGTGCCGCGCACACACTCACACACACAGAGTGAGAATGTAACGAGAGTGCGAAACGAAAAACTTCAACATAAACAACCAAACAACAAGAATTTATGTGCATATTTGCCCAGCCCAACAACTTTGACCGACAAAGGGGTGTGTGTGAGTGAGTGTGTGCGCTGGTATGAGTGCAAACATTTACTTTCAGACATTGCAATTTCTTCTAATTGACGCATTTCGTGGCTGACAGGCAACCAAGCTGCGCACAATGCAACATGCGTGCAACATAACATGCCACATGATTTGGAGGCAGCCACTAACGAAGGAACCGACCGACTGAAGCTGAAGCTGCAGCTACAGCTACAGCTGTAGCTGAAGCTGGACACTGAAGCTGGGCTGTAATTGAAAATGTCTTACGCTTGTCGAACCGCAAGTCACAAATGCACATACACACATAGACACATATATATACACCCAAAACACACACACACAAACACATGTACAGCTCGTGCTGAATGTCATTCCCTGGGCATTTGCCGTGAGCCCTAACAATGCAATTTGAGCAAAATACACACAAACAACACACAAAACAAGTCAAAGTACACTAAACGGGAGTGACCGACTAGCAGATGCCCGCAGCTACATGTTTAGCAATTGCTTTAAGCATTCTATAAGTCGACTTAAATGGGGGGCAGACTTAAAAGAAAAGATTAATTTTGCTGTGTCTGATGAATTCAACTTTGACAAACCTCTGAAACAACTCAAATAACTGAAGTTTGATATCGAACTGAATCGATAACATGATGACCGATGCTTTGAGCAGAAAACTTTATCTGCAGTTAGAGCAGTAACATACAATCGACAATTCGGTTAATGCTCATTATTAATATATATAAATTCTGCATTCAAAATATTTTGCTGTTCAACATTTCATTCGCACTACTATTTTTATGAGCAAATCGATTCGAATGGATAGCATAATGATCGATGATGACTTGCATAGAAATTTGATTTACGATCACTGCTAGATAGACTCTTCTGTTCATATTATTATAATTATGAATATATATTTGTTTATACATTCTAGGA
Source organism: Drosophila anceps (assembly GCA_035045945.1). NCBI lineage: Eukaryota > Metazoa > Arthropoda > Insecta > Diptera > Drosophilidae > Drosophila > Drosophila anceps. The sequence continues at coordinate 5,227,489 of JAWNON010000190.1, forward strand.
TCCATCATGCTGCCGTCTCTCAGTCAGTTTGCACTCCAACAAAAGCTTGAGATACCCTGTTCGGCCATTTTCAATGGGTTCAGTGTATAAAAACGCCGCCATTGCGAAAAGCGAAAATGAGCGTAAAGCTCAAAATGACAGGCAAGCGAGACAAAGAGTGAGATAGAGAGAGATAGGCAGTCAGAGACAGAGACAGAGACAGAGACAGATGTAGTCAGAGTCGTGCCATCATGCCACTTGCACGGCTGCCAACTTGTTTATCTCGTGACTGCACACAGTTTCAATTCGACGACCCAGCGACCCTTCTTCGGGTGCACTGTAATTGCCCGCAACAACAACAGCTGAAACAGCATCAACAACAACAACAACATCAACAAGAACTAGATGCACAACTAGAATCGAGGCTGAGCCAGAGAGCAGCTTTAGCAACTTCATTTGCACTGTTTCGCTCCGCTTTTCATCTATTTTCCTTTTCCACTTTTTTTTGTGTCTGTCATTTTGATGTCCCTTGGCTGGTTGCTGGCTTGACAGTTTCTTCTTCTTCTTCTACTACTACTTGTTTTTTGGTGCATCGTTCTGGCTACTTGCGCTGAGGTCAACTGGTTGACACTTTGCCATTTTTCTTTGCATTTTTTTTTTGTTTTCGCAAACTCTGCGTGTTGCTTGCTGGCTGTCAGAGAATTTCTGGAATTAGTCGGCATTGCCCCATGAGCTGGGTGAAATAATGCGGAACAATGTTGAAAGCGATTTTTATCTTATTAAATATTGCATATTTTAGCTTTGGCTTGACATGCGAAGCCATTCGCGCTGCACTCGCAATTCTTTTAAATTAAAAATTTCCTCATTTACTGCGCTAAGCGACAAATACAAGACACTCGAAGCAGCCAGCAAATTATAGTATTATCTCCCTCGACTTCTACATATGTTTGTTAGCTATAAGTTAAAAGGTTTCTTATTCTTCATACCATAATCAACAGCAGAATGATTATGGTATGACTCTCTCTTTATCTTGTAGGTATAACTACTATTTCTTCTTACTATATTAAGCCTTAAACTCAATTTGTGGCGTGTTTGAAGTATGTTTTAATATTTTATGCCCTTCTCTCTCTGCCTCTTTATATACCAGTCTTATTTATATTATTGTAAGAATTTATTCTCGTAGTCTATTTCTGTATTGCATTTCTCGTGCTATTCTTTCTGCCTGTCTCTCTCCCTCTTGCTATCGCATTCTCTGTCTTCGTCTGTCTTTTTTATTATTATTATTCCTTGCCTGCTATAACTACTTTCGCAATCGTTGAGATTACTTTCTCTCTTTAGCTTACGTTCTTCAACATTTTCCTGGCCGTCGACTCATGTCTCCTCTGTTCAAAAAATATTTAATAAACAAGTGAGCAAACAAAATCTCTTGAAATGGCTTTCATGCGCTTTATAACTAAGTCTCAATCATGAAACGAAATGCTTCACTGAAAAAAGCTAATTTCGGATTCCTTTGATTACCGCACATAGCATATTAGTTTAATTAGCTCACACACACACACACACACTCGACTTCAATTAATCGAGTAAATTCGTAGTAAAGAATCAAATCATAGACATGCGCTCATAGCGCATAGTCGAAACGCCCCTGCAAATGTTTTATAATATTGCTTTTTTCCCACGAATTTCATAATTTATTATTAATTGAGTGGGGCTGGGGAGCTGGAGCTGGAGCTGTAGCTGGGCGGGCCACATAAGGGTTAAGAACTGGTCTGAGTTATGGAGCCGAACATGCGATGCGATGCGCAGAGCTGCGACTTGCGACTCGCAATAATACGCTCTCTGAACATTTCAATTAAGGTCGAATCGCACAGGGAGAAATACATATTGATAAAATCACAATCAAATACAAATAAAACAGATATTGCACATAAAAATTGACGCAATTTAACAGCTGCGCTTAGTGGCTTGAACGGCGGCCGTGGGGAGAGAGGGTTGAGCAGAGCGAGAGGCGGATGGGGGAGCGTAATCCACAAGGGGAAGTGGCCATGGCCACGAGGCTGGAAGCCAACGCAGTTGTTGGTAGTTGCGTGTGAAAATGAAACAATGACATGACCACAAAAGCCATGACAGCCAGACAGACGGACAAACGGACACGCGTACAGCCGACTACAACAATTACAACAACAACAACAACAAAAACAAAGTGAACTAACAAAGTTTAATGCCCATGAAAATCGAATACACAAACGCTCGATGGGGTTGCTGGCTTTGGACTCTGACTGAAATGGGAAAATTTGGGACAGTAGAAAAGTGGGCAAATGCTATGTGCGCTGACCAGATGTGTTGACCAGACTAAGTCAATAATTGCAGCAGAGTCAGGCAGCGGCGAAAAGGGAACAGGGTTAGACAAAACAAACATACTGCATTATAGTTTGTAATCGTTTTTCGATTTAATAGAACAGCCCAGAAGGCGGAGAGACATTAGACAGAAAGAGACAGCGGGAAAATTGCGGTAAATGGAAATGTCCGTTGCAGAAAAAAAAAAAATAAAGCCAAAAAACAGTGCGTGCCAGGATATGGAAGTACATGAAGGCGTGCCGTGACAGTGGCCTGCCAAAATGCTCCATGGGGACACCATTTTGGGCCTTAAATGAGTTTTTGGCTCACACTAATGCGACGACTGTGTGCGACTGACAGCCAAACAACAGCCAACAGCCAACAGCGTACAGCAGCAGTAGCAGCAGCAACAACAACTAAACAAAACACTCACGAGCCCAGTTTCAGTTGCCGCTTCGCTGGCTTGTTTTTTTTTTCTTTTTTTTGAGCCCCAACAATTGCCAGTGGCAGTGGAAACGCCTAATCCACAGTCCAAATCCGCACGCGCCCACATAAAAACTGCAATTAAAGCGTATTGACCATGAGAATTTTATAATTGAATTACAAGTTCGAAGAGATACAACAGCAGCGGCGGCAGCAGGGGTTGGCCAACCGGACGAGACACAACTCACAATTCTCAATTCAGTAACATTCAGTCAAGCGTAACTCCTGGCCAAAGGTCAAGCAAGCCAGCCATACAGCCAGCCAGCCAGCCAGCCAGCTAGGCAGAAGGTCAGCAATTAAAACGAGGCGTGGGCAATGCTGAAGGCTTAATAAATAGCCCGAAGCCCCTTCGAGAGGGTTGGCCAACACATCTGATTGTTGACCAATAGTCCGCTCTAAATTTGTGTCATCTTCAGCATTCGCCTCATCGAGCTCAGCTCACTGAGTGACCCCTGACCCACGTATCGTCGCACCCTCGACGGCCTGCCTGCCTGCTGAGTGAGTATTTAATGCGCTTACAACAGATGTTTCTGTGGCAGCAGGTTTCAGGGTTGTTTCCCGCATGTCAAAGGACTCCTGTCTAGCCCGAAAATTGTCCTCGCTTGTATTCAGTTCTGGGTAAATAAACGTTAAATGGTTTTTTTTTTTGGCAGCAGCAAATAGCATTATGTCTAATAATATTAGTCGACTTCTGGATAAGAATATGATTGAATTGCGACTTTATAGAATAATTATAAGAAATATATTTTAAGATAAGTCATAAGGCTATATATACGTAAGAAATACGATAAGCTGCTGCCTATATATAGAAAGAGATAACAGTTGATTTAGGGTTGATTGAAAGTTGAATGTATAGAATTTGCGAGTGAACTTTAAAAATTATAAGAAGTAATTGAATTTTTTAAAGGAATATTAATATTTGTTGTGGTAAATCTTAAAGAGATTGAAAAGGCAGAAATACATAAAGCTGTTGCCAGTACATATAAGGCTTTTAATATACGAGTTTATAGAAAACCGTTGCTTTGGGATTGATTGAGTATAGACTTAACATATTTTGTGTATTAAAAGGATATTATCAAATATCTTATATTATATTATTAATATAACATGAGATCCGTTCAAAAAGTAACACAAAAAAGGAAAGGACGACGCTATGCTACGATTGCGTAGTACAAAGGCGGCAAAATGCCACAAGATCACCAAAAAAATATTTGTCATTGTTTCGAGTATAGGAAAATACACTGGAGAAAGTTTATTGGATGGAAATTACTTTGAAGGGCACACAATACATGCTCATAAATATATTTAAAACTCTTCTAATAGACCTTGTATAAGTATCTCCATTCATCTCATAGCTAATCAAGTTTTATCTGATTTTCTATAAATTAGTAAAGTATATCCAAATATAGGTTAATTATATTTGCTGTGACCTTGCTCAAAATAGATCAGGTTGGCAATTAGCGGGATATAAAAAGTCTGAGCTACGCCTGGCCAACCAGGTAAACCGCACAATCCAGGCATATTCCTTGTGTATCCTAATTGCGCAGCGTGAGCTAAGAATAGCGAAATTTTATTGATATTTTATTTAGTTAGCAGCTGTGCGACAGGTGAGCTCTGCCAGCATAGAGGAGCCACGACCGCTGCTGTTCAGGTAGTCACATATAATCAATACAAATATCAATATATGAGCATTGCCTTGGACGCACGGGTGCGCACAGAAGACCGGCTGAAAAGGTGGCCTGCACGTGCTAATAAATTCATTAAACATTTATGTGAGAGAAAGAGAGAGACAGTTGCTGAGAGATAGAGAGAGAGAGAGAGAGTAAGGTAGAGCGAGAGAGGTAGCAATGTGGGCACACACAGCAAGTGCAGCGGCAATAAAACTATTAGCATAATGATAGCATTAGGGCAATGGGAACAGCTGAATGAAGCTGACAGGATGCGGGTCCTGGCAGTTAGCTGACATAAAAAGGCCTCATTGGGGGGCAAATTTGTAATGCTCAGATAAATTGTTATTTTATGTGCCATCGTAATAAGCGCATTATATAAGACAGCAGTCGACCGAGTGCGAGTGCGAGTGCGAGTGCGACTGCGACTTCGAGTGTGTGAGTATGAGTGTGAGTGTGAGTGCCCAGTCATACAGAAAACTACGCACGTCTTGGCACAGGCATGAGAAGTACTTCAGGACGTCATTGAGACGAAGACGGCGACGACGCCTTGGGGACATTGAACCCTACTATAATTTCGGGTGGAGCAGCAGCACGGCGCGTGCCGAGGCCAAATGGAGCCAAGCATTCGGGGCTCAATGGCGCAAAGGTGCAGACGTGGCTCAGACAACTGAATGCCACTCAAAAATTATAAACATTTTTTAAAACACTTTTTTTGACAGAGTGTTGAGAATTTATAGCCAAAGAAAAATCGTACGTGCTGCGGTCACGCATCAATTTTTGGCCACAGCCAGCAGCTGCTCAGGCGTGCGTGAAAAGGACGAAGGACGACAGCACATACACTTAATAAAGTGTTTGTTTGGCGTCAGCTCCAATCCTGGGGGTTAGCAAAAACTCTATACATACATATATATTGCAGCCCCATGACTGAACTCTGTTTCTGTCAGCCGAGAGACTTTGACATTTCAATTTCGATTTTTAAACTGGTCACAGAAATAAATGACAGAATACGCAACGGCATCACAGCATCAATAGTAGCAGCAGCTGCAAAAAAAAAACTAACGCAAAAAACAGACATCAATACAACAATTAAATAGCATAGATATTGGAAAGGGTTGCAACAGGAATTGAAGCGAAAGTTCAATTTATTTTTGACTGCGTACAAATAAAAAAACAACAAACAATTTGGAGGAGCTGACTTTTGTGTTGTGTACTTGAACATGTGTATCTTGAGGTCAAGTATGGGCAACTGCTATCGAGAAAGAGCAAGTCAAAATTTAGGACAAAGCCAACTGCAGACATCAAAGTATTTTTGTTTATGCTTAATTGAATATTTTCAAATTTTTTATTATTTATGAATAACAGTCTTAATATGATCTTTATCCTTACTTCAGTCTAACCAAGTATGTAGCTAGTGTTCAAATCTAGTTCGTATCTTAGCGAAATTCCAAGCGGAGCCTAAGCAACTGTTTCTAAGAACTTTTGGATATTTGTTTGTTATATATATTTTCAATAACTATGAAATGCGTTTGAGATATCCAAATACAACGAACCAGAATACACAAAAGTGTATGTCATTCAGATACAATAATCTCAGTAACTCGAAAGCTGCTCTTAGCTAGAGCCTGAATAGCACCAATTTTCAAGCCGACCTTTAACCCATTTAGAGCTTATCAAACTGCCTTCTCTCTAGTCTCCGGTAACAATGTCAAAGTTGTTATCTTCACCTTCAACTCAGCCATTGATTAGCCACTTAGTTTAGATCGCATCCGTAACACTGTTTAACAAATTCAGCCGCAAGACGATTACACATCATTACACGGTTTGAGCGCTTGAGACGCTGCCACTCGGCTCAATTGGTTGGATGCTCTAGAGTTTTATTTACATTAAAACATCATCAACGTGTTTATATCAACATCAAACTCATTTTACGCATCACCAAACTTTTCGTAATCCTTTGATCCGATGCAGCAAAAGGGTTTGCCCCAACCGAAAAAAAGACATGCGAAGGGCAAAACGAAAATCAAGGCAGAGCTCATAAAAATCTTGCCATGCTATTTTGCTTTTTCCTTTTTTTTTCTGTTGGCTCCTCTTTTGGGCACACGCACAGGAAGAGCACAAGACTAACAGCAAAAAGGTTTCGTGGCATGTCCTGATTCCTGTTGTTCTTGTTGTCAACCCGTTCGGGTAGCAGCTACTACAGCTGAATAATATAAATCCAAAATAAATCAGTATACTTTTCAGAGTCGAGTGGTTGTTAATTTGAAATTTATACGAAAAACAATTTAATCGGTTCGAGCCGAAAACTGTTGCAGCCCAGCCCGAATGTAAACGTATCCAGACTCTCTGCAAATGTCTGTTGGAGTGGGACTGTGGTAGAGTGTGTGTGTGAGTTTATGACCTTGTCGCTGCCAATGAGCTATGGCTCTGGCATTTTTTTGGGTTAGGTCTAGCCAGTAAACAATATTCACACATCTGACTAGGGTGGAGTATCAAATTTAATACCTGTGCTGAATTGAGAAAAGGCCTTTGGCAAAACTGCTGCAAAATAATTCTTGGAAGTGGCTTCAATGTATACAAATGTAGGGGCGTAAAGTTGCATATTGAAAATGTAAAAATATATTTTAAAAAGAAGGAGAGTTTTCTACAGTTTGAGAGTCACAAAGGCAATCAGATTCAAGCTAAAATCTGAATGTTTTAGGCCACTCACATATACATATATACACACACACACATATATACACACATATGCGATTCTTGCATAGCTTTTTGCAAACAGTTTAGGTTTCTTCAGTGAATTTCACAATAATTTAAAAATATATATATTTAAATACAAAGTCAATTTTACGGAAATACATAAAAATCATAAAAGACGCTTTAAAAAATTCTATTCTTAGATTCTAAATCTATAAATCTTCTTCATGTTCAATCCCTTGTGACCTTAAATCCCAATTAAAGCAGAAATTTATAAATTTGTTTTAGCTTACTGTTGATGGCGACAGCGCAGACCAGACCAAACCACAAGCAGCTCAGCTGAGCTTGTCGAGCGCTGTCAATTAGCCTGCCCGCCAGCCGCCTGATTGTCTAGCTGCCACCTGTCTAATGTCTAATGTCTGGCTGCCGGGCTGCCTGCTTCTGGTTGGGGCCAACTAACAACAAACAATGTCAACGCCATGCAAACCGCAGCCTCATTACGAAATATTTAATCATATTTAGCGCGCAAAAACGAAAAACGCAACAACAAGGAATACAGCGCTATGGTAATGGAGCTGCCAGCAAAACGAGCAGGTGAGAGCTGCCAGCCACAATTCGAACAATACAAGCGAGGAAAACCTCAACAGCCACAGGCCACAGATATCACAGCTGCCTTGGCAGTTAAGTAAATGTGACAAAATGGCAATATTTTCTACAAAGAGACAGCGACGGAGCAAGAGAGAAAGAGAGAGAGAGAGAGAGAGAGAGAGAGAGAGAGAGAGAGGGAGAGACACAGGTTGGTCTTTGTAAGTCCCCACTAGTTAGAGACAAACTGCTTTGTGTGTGGTGGCGCTTAGAGTATTTGCTGGTTGGCAATAATATCAAATTGCACTTTTCTGCACATGCACACACACTCAGAGTAACAATGGCAAAAAAGATACACAAATATCTAGCAAATACAAACAAATGTGCAAACAGAAGTCGCAGGAGCACAAGCCAAGCAAACTGCCAATGCAGGGGGCTGTGAAACTGAACTGAACTGAACTGAACTGAACCGAACTGAACTGAACTGAACGTGAACTGCAGTCAGTGTCGCTCTGCGGCTTCGTAAACATCATTTAAGTCCATTTGTGCATAGAGCAAAGCCACACGAACAGCAGCTACTGAATGCCGGTCTGAAGGAGCATTTCGTGTGCTCAGCAATTTCTGCTGCGTTTGCAAAGTGTGTATGCTCAGTTATTTGATATGCGCGGTTATTTGATAATAACAGCTGCTTGACGGCCCACAAACATAAGAAGCAGACGAGCAGATGAGGTAGAGACTGAGGATGGTAGGTGGTTTGCAGTAGCAGCTATCTGTCAACATGGCATCAATCAAAAGGGCCACATTTGCCATCTAGTTGGCTGGCTTTCGTTGCTGATGAGGCAATACAATTGTTTGATGCCTGATTGGCCGGGCAGCCAATGCAACAGCAGCAAACAGGCAACTGAAAGATACTTTGGCTGCTTATTAAGAATAAACACTCAGATAGACTCATAGCTAGATAGATGTATGTTTAAATAGCAAATTATAAGTAAATTGGCAAGTGTCGTAATTAAAATATCAAAAAAATAATACTTTACGTTGAAAAAGTATCTATGAGATGCTAAAGGCACTCTCAATATAGTAGAATATCTTTAAATCGACTTTCGTTATTTAAAGTATTTTTAAAGGAATATTGAAAATGAAAATAAATATCTTAAAGATACTTTGCACTCGAATAGATACTTTTCTATAATACTGAATGATACTTTTCTTACTTACATCCGATGAATGTTAGGCTAGCAAAGTTTGTTTCCTGCGTAGAACTGAACAATTTAATAAATACTTTCTTGCCAAGTAAAAGATACTTTTGCCTGCTTGCCAAGTAAAAGAATCTTTTACATGCAGGCGTATCTTTCAATACGACAAACAAAATGATACTTGACTACTTGATAAGAATCAACACAAAAACTCTATAGCTGCATATGTTGAGCTCACAAAGTGTATCAGTTAGCCAACTAATTTGACAGATAAATTTTAAAGCCACGGCTAATTAGGCAAATATCATTTGGCTATCAGAATATATTTATATGAATACATGGGACAGTTAGACATTTGAATCATGCATAGCCATAAGCTGTAAAGCACACAGATGCATATCGAATGGCTAATTAGCAAAATATCTATCAGATAATTTAGCCAACTTCGTTCAGACATTTGAGCACAACAAAATAGATTAGGTATAGATTTCCACTTCATTGTCAAACTTAAAGTTTACAAATTTGAATTATTTGTAATCGTATTTAGATAAATGATCTGCTAGTTTTGACCTTTTGGAGCAAATCAATGTTTGCTCCAATTTTCGAGTCACGAAAAGCTGTTTAAAATTTTAATGGATTGCTCAGTGCCCAGTGCTCAGTGCTTGGACGCACAGTTTCCGTTCATGGCTTGTCTCTATGTATGTCAATTAAATTCAATTGAGATTAATTTAATGTTGTTATTGTTTCTTTTCTTTAGGATTTCGTAAGACTGCCGCCCGAAGCCACTTAAGGCTACCCAAACAAAGAGCGAACAACACTTGAAAGTAAGGGAAATCAATGAATTGGCCCCTCTAGCGCGTAGCTACCTGACGAAGGCAGGGCACGGCTGGAATTTCAGCTGAGGTCGGTCACTCAATTAGATTTGGGTCGAAGTAAAAGTGGAAGTCGAGCAGCGACTAACTAAGTTCTGCTTCTAAAATTCCAAGAGAGTAAATTTGGTTTGCATTAGAAATGCATTTGGGTGGCTGACAGCTAAATAATTCATGCCAACGATAATGTATCTGCATAGAGAGCCACAGCCAGAGGCAGAGCCAGAGCCAGATCCAGAACTAGAACTGAACTGAAGCCATAAGCATATGTATCTGTGTGTGCATTTTTATATGCTCTTTATGCATTCGAAAATTTTGCTTTTGTTTTCCGTATTCCAATTCGTATTCGTTTGCCTCATTTGCGTTGCTTTTGTTTTTCACATTCCGCATTCGTTTGCCTCAATCGATTGACATAGTTCACTTCTAATGGATTTTCACGCCAGCGTTGACACAATTGCGGCCAACAGCAACAGCAACAGCAGCAGCAGCAGCAGCAGCAGCAGCCGCCGCCGCCGCCGCAGCCACAGCCAGAGCCAGAGTCAACTCGAGCGTTGGCTTTTTGCTATTGTTAACCCAGCCAAGGTAGAAACTTATACCATAGACATACCTGCAACGAAAAAGAAGAAGTGAAAATTGCATTAAAGTTTCAGTTTTCAGTTTCAGTTCTTAGTTTTTAGTTTTCAGTTTGTGTTTTAGTTTTTAGTTTTGAATTTATTTATTTTTTCAATTTACTCGAACTGTAAAAGCAGAATAGGAGAGTCGTTAAGAGCTCAGCTATCAGTCGACTGCATATAAACATAAATTTCTTGAAGCCTAATTGCCAGAGAGATTATCAAGAGGCGCGGCGACCCCAAATCAAATCGAAGTCTATACCATATGATGTACGAAAATAAAAATACGTTTTTGATATATTTACGAGACGAAAGACTTGTGGAGATTACAAATGTCGAAGAACTTAAAAGAGCGACACACAAAAAGTTATCAGCGATGCGTTGCTGCTTTACTTGCTTTACTTTTAATTAAAAATCTTTCGACTCAAATAACCCCAAGTTCGTAGAGAGACAAAAGTCGAAATACATATATATATATATATAAATATATATATTTTTAGTCGAAGGCTTTATCGCAGCTGTAATCTGTCAGCGGGACAGTGAAGTTGTTTAGGGGCACACAAAAGTCGAGTGCTTGGGGGGCACACAGACAATGCCAGCAGCTCTCACCCTATTTCGCTCTCCCTATTTCTCTCTCTCTCTCGCTTCCATTGATGAATGCTGCGACAACAGCAACAACAACAACAACTTCGTTGGAAGTACATCAAGTGAAGTGCACTTGTTGCCTCTTTAGTTGTTGTTGCTGTTGCTGTTGCTGTTGTCCCTTTTGTTGTTGCTGTTGTGTTTAGTTATTAAAACTGACAGTTTTATTTGTCGACTCGCAGTTCCATCTGGAGTTGGACTCGGAAGCCTGTCGCACACCCAAATGCCTTATGACACTTTTATTTTTCTTCTTCTCAGTTCAAAATAGATTTAATATATATTTTTTTCGTCGTTCATGTTTTTGACATGTGTCTGGCGAGTGCGAGTTCGGTATTTTGGGGTTGAACACAATTGATTTTTCTTCATACTGAACTTTTAGTTTCTGATTTTGAGTGCGAGACTATTGTCAGTTCGCTGCGGTGGTTGCAATTGTCCACAAATACATTCGAAGTGGCATTCGAACTTGTTCTTGCATTTGACATTGGCATTGCAGACAGTTCGACAGCTCTTAAAGTGCGCCGAGCTCGCAAAACATAGAAAATCAATCAAAACTACCACAAGGAAATATCGAAAGAAGTTTTAATGCATAGGCGATAAATTTGTGAGAAAACAAATATGATTTTCAATTCCTGTGTTGATAATTTTAATTTACAATTATAATTTATTTTCTGTTGATATAATTTATGAAAATATTTCATATGTATTTTCTTTGCATTTTAATATATTTTCTTTGTTTTATCTAAGCTCTGACATAAAATATGCTTATTTATACATGATTTATATTACTCTAAGCAGTCAAAGTTAAAAATATTTTAATTTATGCTACAACTCAATGATAGTGAAATAATCTGAAGAAGATCCAAATCAAATAAATAAAATATAATTATTTTGCAAAAATACTTTTTCCAATATTGTCATGTCTAATCAAATAAAAAAAACCAATTTTTTTACTACAGAAGAATTTTAAAAGCGAATAAAATCAATAAAAAATATATAGTAAAATTTTTTTTTCTTTTTAAATTTTTTGTATTTCAAACTTATTTTCTCCCTTCAAAAATATGTAAAGTCTTTTTTGATGTTGCCCATTAAATAAGCTTTTTTATGCTCTTCACACGTTATTAAAGTCTTAAATATTTTCCGCCCATCCCCACCTGCAGCTAGTTAAAGAAACTATGCCCCGCTATTAATTAGTATTCATTTCAGCAAATGAGGAAAGTATCATAATTTTTTAAAATTAAATGAGATGCCCACAAATTAGTGTCAAGAGTCGTTTCGAATGTATTTTAACTAATGATCCACTTCGACGAACACGAAAGCGAAACAGGAATGCCATGAAATTGACTCGAAATAAACATGCTCGAGCGACTTTTCGCACTGCGTTTTCATTATTTTTCCAATTTTTCCATCTTTTCCGGAAAAAAGTCAAACAAATGAGTCGCGTAATATTTGTTGTCATTTGTCTATTTATGATAATTAAGCTTTGACATTTTTATGATATTACTTAATTTGATGGCGAGCCGGAGAAGTGTGAAAAGAAATGCCAAATGCCACGCCTCCGCTGCCCTTAGCATCCACTCGAACGAACTGCCCACACGCTTCTAATTTTGTCAACGCGCGACGGATGTCGAGACGACCACAAAAAAAAAAGAAAAGCAAAAAAAAAATTAATAGGCCTTGGCGTGACCCCAAAAGACAAAAAGCAAACACGAAACACAATTGAAACGGGAAAGGTGAGAAAAGTGTTGCCGCAGATGGAGAGTGGATGCACTGTCGTTGTTGTTGTTGTTGTTGTTGCTGTTGCCCCACTTAATGAGGGGTCTTCGGCTGTGGCATTAGCGCTGATCGTCAAGCATTTAAAACTGCAGCGGGGGCGACTTGGCTCATAAAACTGACAATAAACTAGACAGCTAGCCATAAAGTGAAAGCAAACCAGAGGGGATGACTACGAGATACCCTGTGATTCATGACGAGCTGCTGATGGAAAGATTGTGAATATGAAAATGAGTTAATTTATTGATAGCGGAGGAGCAGAGTAGACTTTGTGAATCTGACAACTGAATTACAATTTTGGTGAAATTTGTTATTCTTACAAGTTTGTCAGATGTATGATGATTTTTTATCAAATGGCAAATCTTAATATACATGTAAACTGCTATATTTTATAGATAACTTTGACAGCTGCTGAAATAGCGTTGTCGATAATGGTATCACTCTTTTTTGGTCAACATCTATACACCAACTACACTTCAGCTCTTTAAACGCGCGATATATGATTCAATGATGTATCGATCTTAAGCGATTTCTCAGAGATTATCATGTGAATATCATAGGAGAGCCCAGGCTCAAACAGCCATTATCGAACTCAAGAGTATATATAAGCATATATACGAATATTTTAGTATATGTATAAACTTACTCACGCTTCCTACCGCTAGTTACATATAACTTAACAAAATCAATATGCCCTGTTTCAATTGTTGTTAGGATATTAAAAAATAAAGATAACCCCGCCGTAGTTGGCGCTCTGCTGGCTTATAAATGTGCCTCATCTCTGTCTGCTCGACTGAAGTTTGTTTTAGTTCAAGCATTAAATTAAACAAACAGGAAAGATCTAGTTGAGTGCGGCTAGTTTCTTACGCTTTATTAATATATCCATCTGCAGCATTCACATTTCATTGCAACGAAATGTTGTATAAAGATAACAAATTTGCTAGCTCTTAGAGTTTTATGAGTGCGTGGCGCTTGTTAGGCACGTCGTTCGAGCCATAAATAATATCGAACTGCGATTGCGTGAAGGAGTTCTGTTGCCGCTATGATGGATGCGCTATACAAATTTTTTTATAATCAAATTTCACTTTGCGCCAGCTTTAAAATCAAATTTGTGCCTCTGCCTGTGCCTTCAGCATATGTTCCACAGCAAGAATTATGTGGCGCAAAACTAATGCACAAAAATTTATGCGTTGTGAAAAGTTTTTTTCTTCAGCGCTTTCGGGTTGCTGCTTTTTTCAGTCTTTCACCCACTGGCCAGCTGTGAACCACTCAATGGAGCTGGCCAGCCGTAAGACAGGCCCAACAATATTTTTGGCTGCCCGCCTTTCGGTTTCTTTTCGTTTTTTTTTCTCTCTCTTTTGCAAAATGAGGCGCAACGAAGCGTATGACAAACAGATTTTTCTCCAAACGCAAATCCGTGCGCTGAAAAGAAAAGGCAAGGAAAAAGTGTAGGAATTTCCATAAAATTAGAATAACAGCAGTGATTCTTTACGAAGACCCGCGCCCCGCCTTCAGACAGGCCAACGCCGAAATTTATGAGCAGCAAGCACCAAAAAAAAGCACATATATATGTATGTATATAGGGCAAAAGAACAAAATCGAAAGCGAGAAAAAAAGCCAGAGGAGCAGAGTGAGACGGCAGAATAAATGAGCACTGCCTTGAAAGAGGCAGCGATAGCTTGTAAAATATAATTGAAGCTGAGGCAGCGACAGATTTTTATGCACACACGCATCGAGGGCTAAGGGCTAGGGCAGCCGCGAAGGGCAACAACATAAAATATGGAGAGGGAGTGGGAGTGGGAGAGAACGAGACTGAAACCCTTTCAGGGTACTGTAACAGGGTATATACATTCATGTAATAAGTATGTTGCAGGGATAAAAATACGTAGCTTAACAATAAATCTTACATATTACCCATCGGGATAAATGATAGAGTGGATTTGGATTATTTTTGTCCAATATAATGAAATGACTTTTCAATTATGTATTTGACTTTATAAATGCATACATACTCATATGTAGTTTACTATTTGGCTACTTTCTCAATTACTAGAAGGCTTAACGACAGAAATTTCTCTTCTGACTCTTGCACACATCTGCTTGAAGATATTCATACATATTAGCTAAGATTAGGGTATGTCATAGTCATGCACATTCAACTGAGCCATGCTTCCTTCCTTCTTTACCTTTTCCCTGCATTTCTCATGTATTTTTTCGCGCATTTTTCATGTTGTGCACCGGCGGCTGCTCCAGCAACTTGCATTAAGTCATTCATCTTGATAGTGTGTGTGTGTGTGTGTGTGTGTGTGTGTTTGCATATGTATTTGCTTTTACTTTAATTCGTTTACAGTTGCTTTTTTTATATAGCTGCACAAATTCTGATGTCATTTTCATGCCGCTGCCCGAATAAAAAAAATGCACAGCAGGCGCCAGCCACGAAATCTATACACGATTTTTAATTTGCAAAATAAATTTCCCAGAGCCCTACGGCGCAGACTTAACAAGCATTAAAATACCCTTTCTTGAATCTATGAATCGAAAATTAGCTAAAGAAAATATATACATACATATGTAGGGTATAGCTTTCAAGCATATAAAATTTTGTACTAGACTGACTTAAAATACTTCTTATAAATATAAAAATAAAGTCTTGATTTTACATAAAAGAAAAGTAAAACTTATCAAATGAAGATTACTTTATATTTCTATATAATAAATAAGTTCAATAATAATTTAAAGTATAATTTAAAATATATTTTTGAATAATATATATTTATAATTTCGATAGCATGGTAAATACACATATATATAAATTGAAAAATTTGATATAGCCCACTAAATATATATATATATATATAAATATATTAAGAATATTATACACTAGTAATATTTATCTTTAAATTATCTACAACATTCTGAGAAAATAATATTATAATTAAAAATTTCAAAATTAATAATTATATATAAGGCTTTAAATAATTTTTTTGTATATATACATGTATACATATAAATAAATAAAATAAAATAAAATAAAACAAACTAAAATAAAATAAAAAAAAAAAAAAATAAAATAAAACAAATAATTTAATTACAAAGAAAACCCAATTTAATATTAAAATTAAATTAAAATGATTTAATGAATATTTGATCATTTTTGGCTCTACAAAACAAACAAAATATTTTTTCAATAAATGTGAATTAAAAATACTTATATTCTTATAATAGTAAAGACTTGAATTTTTCTCCTTTTAATATTATTCAATTCATTTATCTAGCTAGAGTACGTGCACATCGGTTTGATTCTTGCAACTGCAATCGTTTTGCATGTTGGTCATTTGTGGCCAACGCATTTGTCTGTGATTTTTAAAGCAATTTTTTTGCGCACTGCTTTTTGAACTTTAAACTTTGTTTCCTTTTTTTTCATTATACGTTTTCCAAAACTTTTTACCCCATTTTTTTTTCTTTTTCTTTTTTTTCTTTATTTTTTTTTTTGTTTTTGTTTTTGTTGTGTGAGGTTTTTGTTATATTGTTACGCCGTTTGTGGTATTTTTGGTGATATTTGGCGCTGTGCAAGTTTTTTGTTTAGTTTTTTATTTGATTTTTTCCGCTTTGGCGTTTGCTGAATTGGAATTACATTTTTTTTTATTACTTTGCGGATTTTGCATCTCTCTCGCTCCCTTTTTCTCTCTCTCTGTGTTTGTGTGTGTGTGTATTTTTTTCATAAATCTCTAAATTGAGATTTATGTTAGTTTTGCATATTTTAGCCATGTCCAAAAAGCGGTTTTGGCGGCAACAGACGAAGGACAGAGAGACAAAAAGGACGCAGCGCGCTTACAACTTGGCTTTGCTTTAAAAGTTCATTTTCCTACAGAGTGTGCTCCAGTTTGTGTCTGTGTGTCTGTATGTGTGTGGGTGGGCGGGGATTAATAAATTAGTTTGTGGTCGAAATGTCGTTTGACTCTTAACTTTTTGATTGCTGCCGGCAGCGCGGTTAGCTAACATATGGGAAGCAATTAAGTGTTAAAGAGGAGTTTCCCACTAAGCTGAAAGTATTTAATTTTGGCTGGAGCAAAAGCTGAATTGGTAAGTATCATTTCCGAGTTTTGACTAAAGAGAAGATTTGCACTCTTTATTTATCTTCCTGTAAGCCTCTAGTAGGCATTATACAGCTGATTTGAATACGTTGAGCTAACAATCAACTTAGGCCCAAACGAATCATGTAAATTGACAGGCAATTCTTGTGAAATGCCTAAGCTCAGAGGCTGGGAGACTGGCATATTGGCCGTTGCTGCAGCCAAGTGGAACAATAAGCCAATAACCAATATGCAGCAAATGCATGGCTAAACCTGCATAATGAGCCAAGGCATTTGACCATATGTTCAGCCAGGTATCTGTTCTATATATATCTCAAGCTGATGGCCGGCCACAAAGATGGATACAGAGTGGTCTGAGAGAAAGAGAGAGAGAGAGAGAAAGAGGTGGGGTAACTACAGCAATACTGCTAACCGCACTAGCCAAACGCCCCACACTTGACCAGTCTTTGGGGGCTCCAAGGGATTCAAGTGCAGGTTTGCGGCTGGGCTGAGTCGAGCAATTTAAATCCCTGGCTGGAGCTTAAACAAATTTTGTGTTTAGGCCAAGTGAACCCAAGCGAGCGTCCAGACATATGGCATAATTGAAGCTTAGGCACATACACACACGCACACACATATACAAGTCAACCCAAAAACAATAACTGGGCATTTCATGGTGGCAAGTGGACGATTTGTAGATACCCTCTACCAATTGCATGCATTTTTGTCTTTAAGGTTTCGGGTAGCAAAGGAGGGGTTTCAAAGGCTTAAGATATGATCAATGCTCAAAGTCGATAACAGATAACAGATAAAAAACTTATCGATAATTTGAAAAAAAAACTTGGTCTACACTTGCTAAAGTTGAGTTCTTATGGAGAGACGACTTTATCTCGTTTGCAGCTTCTAATCAGGAGCAGATATACTCTATGAGCTTGACCATTTCATCTTCTGCGTTACACATACACACACACACACGCAACAAAATTAGTATACCCCATTTACCCCTTGACAGTGGGTTCAGGGTATACACATGCACAGCCCTATTGTATTTGCATTAGTGTAATGCAAAGTGTTATAAGCTTTATTATGGTTACCAGTCGATCCAACGACCAGGCCAACAAACCTGCCTGTCTAACTCCTCTGCAAGGGAGATTGCCCAGGCTCACTTTGGGGAATTTTATGTAATGATGTGCTTAAATCCCATACACACACACACATACACACACACGCAAACACACACACACGCAGCGAAAGAGAAAGGTTGAACTATGCTCGTAATGCTAATGCCTTGGCTAAGTAAAGGGTCGTTCGTGTATTTTCTTTGGGAGGCAAAGCCCCAAAAATGGATTGATAATATCCCACAAATGATTAACTTGGCTGGAAAGTTTTTCGCATGCCTTTAGGTTGGGATATTGGCAAATGGAATTTCGGCCTGTGTCTTTCACTCACATATGCTAATAGTTTTTGGTCTCGAACAGATTTGTCAGGCTGGCCTTTATCTCGAGCTGAGCCTTGAGAAATTTGTCGCACATTTAAATCAATTGGCATTAGGTATTCGGTTTTCGGCATTCGCATTCGGCATTGGCCCCAACTTTGTTAACTGATGCCCAAGTCAACGAATTACAGTTGATTGCTATCGCTACCCAAATTGACAAGCATAATAAGCTTAGCTACTTTTTTTTCTAGCCACAGCTAACGGGTTGAGTGGCAACCCAAAGAGAAAAAGAACAGAAAGAGTGAGAGTTCATCTTATTAGCAACTGATTTATGCAACGATGTCAATGTCATATGGCTGCCATAACTCAGCTGGCGAGCAACAGCAGCAGCAGCAGCAGCAATAAATATTGTATCATATGGCATCATAAGGAAATATAATGATAAATAACCAAATCAGCGAACGAAATGACTTCATTTCATTGCATGGCATGGCAGTGTCTCTGACGCTCACTCTAGATGCGGCACATTCGCATTCATATCCATAAACATAATACACAATGCTAAGAAACAACTGTGAAAAGACACACACAGTGACAGTGTCCAAATCGGATTGTCGGTATGAGTCGGGGCAGGAGTAGGGGTGTATGGGGGGAGGCCATGGAGTTTACCCCGCTCCTTGATATGCGTAAATCTTTTATCCGCATGAAACGATAATAAATCTTTGCAGCAAAACGTACAGATTATTAGGCAACCCATCCTCCATTCCATGCTCTGCGACAAAACATCTGGCAATAGCAAGCGGCAACAGCAACAACATTAGACATAATCGCATACTTGGGAGTGTGATGACATTTTTCCACTAGCTGGCAGAGCAGACAGCATTAGCATTATCTGATTGGCAATGGAGCGTAAGCAAACGAATTCAGCAAGTGTGCAAGTGTCTATATAGGAATTTAATTAAACTTCCTTGCAAGTAGTTACCAGCTTTTTGCCGCTTTAGTGGCCATGCATAAATTGGAATGGATACGGGCTCAGATACGAATATCCTTAAGTATTTGTAGACAGGAATCACAGAGGCAACGCCTGACTAGAGTGAGTGAAAAGAATAGTAGAGTATCAGAGTAGTAGAGTAGTAGAGTAGAGAGTAGAGAGTAAAGAGTAAAGAGTAGAGAGTTGAGAGTAGAGAGTAGAGAGTAGAGAGTAGAGAGTAGAGAGTAGAGAGTAGAGAGTAGAGAGTAGAGTGTAGAGAGTAGAGAGTAGAGAGTAGAGAGTAGAGAGTAGAGAGTAGAGAGTAGAGAGTAGAGAGTAGAGAGTAGAGAGTAGAGAGTAGAGAGTAGTAGAGTAGAGAGTAGAGAGTAGAGAGTAGAGAGTAGAGAGTAGAGAGTAGAGAGTAGAGAGTAGAGAGTAGAGAGTAGAGAGTAGAGAGTAGAGAGTAGAGAGTAGAGAGTAGAGAGTAGAGAGTAGAGAGTAGAGAGTAGAGAGTAGAGAGTAGAGAGTAGAGAGTAGAGAGTAGAGAGTAGAGAGTAGAGAGTAGAGAGTAGAGAGTAGAGAGTAGAGAGTAGAGAGTAGAGAGTAGAGAGTAGAGAGTAGACAGTAGAGAGTAGAGAGTAGAGAGTAGAGAGTAGAGAGTAGAAAGTAGAGAGTAGAGAGTAGAGAGTAGAGAGTAGAGAGTAGAGAGTAGAGAGTAGAGAGGAGAGAGTAGAGAGTAGAGTGTAGAGAGTAGAGAGTAGAGAGTAGAGAGTAGAGAGTAGAGAGTAGAGAGTAGAGAGTAGAGAGTAGAGAGTAGAGAGTAGAGAGTAGAGAGTAGAGAGTAGAGAGTAGAGAGTAGAGAGTAGAGAGTAGAGAGTAGAGAGTAGAGAGTAGAGAGTAGAGAGTAGAGAGTAGAGAGTAGAGAGTAGAGAGTAGAGAGTAGAGAGTAGAGAGTAGAGAGTAGAGAGTAGAGAGTAGAGAGTAGAGAGTAGAGAGTAGAGAGTAGAGAGTAGAGAGTAGAGAGTAGAGAGTAGAGAGTAGAGAGTAGAGAGTAGAGAGTAGAGAGTAGAGAGTAGAGAGTAGAGAGTAGAGAGTAGAGAGTAGAGAGTAGAGAGTAGAGAGTAGAGAGTAGAGAGTAGAGAGTAGAGAGTAGAGAGTAGAGAGTAGAGAGTAGAGAGTAGAGAGTAGAGAGTAGAGAGTAGAGAGTAGAGAGTAGAGAGTAGAGAGTAGAGAGTAGAGAGTAGAGAGTAGAGAGTAGAGAGTAGAGAGTAGAGAGTAGAGAGTAGAGAGTAGAGAGTAGAGAGTAGAGAGTAGAGAGTAGAGAGTAGAGAGTAGAGAGTAGAGAGTAGAGAGTAGAGAGTAGAGAGTAGAGAGTAGAGAGTAGAGAGTAGAGAGTAGAGAGTAGAGAGTAGAGAGTAGAGAGTAGAGAGTAGAGAGTAGAGAGTAGAGAGTAGAGAGTAGAGAGTAGAGAGTAGAAAGTAGAGAGTAGAGAGTCGAGAGTAGAGAGTAGAGAGTAGAGAGTAGAGAATAATAGAGTATAGAGTAGAGAGAGTAGAGAGTAATAGAGTATAGAGTATAGAGATTAGAGTTTAGAGCGTAAAGTATAGAGAGTAGAGCATACAGAATAAGTACAGAGAGTAAAGTAACAAGTATCGTCCCTTTATAGCTATCAGTTCTCAAAGCTTTAACTATTAAGATATAATTGAATATGACACCCTACCAGCAATTTCTCGGCTTTGATAGTTTGGCCTCTGCTCGAGCCCCTCGACAAATAATGTGATTTGGATACTTGGCTAGGGGCTTAGACTAAGTTTTGTGGTTTCGCATATTTGTGCAATTTTTATTGCACAGCCAGTTGGCCGTTTTGTGCTGAGCTAACACTTTAAGACTGCCACACTGTATGGCACTCGGGCTGATGATTTATGGCTTGCCAGCAAGCGAGCGAGCGAGCTCGAAAGTATGCAACAGAAAAGGCAAGCGCGGGTGTGGGGGTTCGGTTGGAGCAGTTTGTTGTGGGCGGCAGTCAACAGTCGCGACGCGGTGGCAAATGTCGTCGGCAAGTCACTTAAAAATGGCTCGGCACTAGGTGCACACACACTTTCACATACACACACACTCATAATAACATGGAGTCTGAAATGTGTTTGGCGTTGCGCCGAAATGCACTTAAAATGCACGGCAAGCCAGCTGAGAAAGAGCAAAAAAAAAAAGAATATGAAAAATAAAAAAATAATCT
Source organism: Drosophila anceps (assembly GCA_035045945.1). Lineage (NCBI taxonomy): Eukaryota > Metazoa > Arthropoda > Insecta > Diptera > Drosophilidae > Drosophila > Drosophila anceps. The sequence continues at coordinate 5,249,036 of JAWNON010000190.1, forward strand.
GTATAAAAAATAGCGGCGGAAAAGAAGAAGAAGAAAAAGTGGCAGCAGCAACAGAAATGAGCTAAAGGCGGGCCGCTTGCAAGAGAGAGCCAGAGCCGAAACTAAAAGGCATGTCATGGGAAGCTGCTGAGTGTTGCATGTAGCATAGTGTAGAGTGGAGAGTGTAGAGTGGGAAGTGAGGAGTTCGGTGTGTGTGTGTCGAGTGTGCTATAAGCAAACACTTTCGAGTGCATTTAAAGTGTGGCACAAACAGTGGCAGCTACTTCAGCGTCTGCTGCCTGCACTTCATGGCATGTTAAGCTCAGACACACACTCGACAGGCAACATTCGCGAGCGCAGCCACGCACCCACTGTCCCACTCTCCTTCCCTCTCTCTCGCACTCTCAGCTGCCATTGTCAGTGGCACATCTTTTTATTTTCTTCAACGACCCGCTGCTGTGTTGCCAATAATATTTAGTAAAAAAAATGAAAACATTTGCGCAACAAGTGGCAAGGCACAGCCGCCAAGTTTGCAACTGCCACTCAGTTGCTCACTTCCTGGCTTAAAATTCACACTCGAAAGCGAAGCAACAACAATCGAGCAGAGCCTCGGCAGAAAAAGGACCTGCAGCTAGCTCGCATATGGCTGCCAAGTTGTGCGCTCCCCCCGCCTTGCCCACACACACACACACACACATACACACCATCCGGCCTGCTCGACTTTTGCCCAGCTGTGCAACAGTTAGAAAATTTTGCCTAAAATATTTTCGGCTAAAAGATTTCCGGCGAACTCTCCCATGTGGCATAGTGAGCATAGTTTGCTAATTTGTGAACCTAATTTGTGTCATCCTGTTCGCAAAAGTTTTCCAGTTGTCAGTTGTAGTTCCGATTCAAAAGCGAGCGCTCAGTTCTATCAGCAGTTAAGTAATTGGACTAAAAGCTAATGAGATTGTTCCACGGATTAAGCAGGACTCTTAACTGGGGTAGAGACATAGGTCAAATGACAGACTTAAACTTAAGAGCTTATATGAGAGAGTCAGAGAGAGAGGGTCTTAGCAAGAGTTTAATTTAATGTTGAAGGCTTTAAGCAAACTATCTATCATACACATTTTATTTATACTTTTATGGCATATAGAATTTAATAATGTAATTTAATGTCTGTATCTCTGTCTCCTTTCACTGCTCTCATAGTTCAGCCAACTAGCTGTGCAAAAGTTTTGTCTGCCTTCGTTTAAATGACGTAACTTATTTGCTCACATTCCACATTTATTATGCCTTCGATACATTTTCCTGCCCTTCCCCACCAAAAACTTCTTCCATGCGAAAGAACAAATGTCTACCTGCCTCTGCTTGGGTCCCCAAACACCTATGCGGAATTTGCTGAATCGTCGCAAAAATCACTTTTACGATTTTGGTTTATATAGCAATAAAATGAGATTCTGCCGCTGTTGTTGTTATTGTATAAAAACTAGCGCAATACAACTGAGAAATCTTTTGTGACTTGTACACAGCGCGAGCGTGAGTGAGTGGGAGTTCACCTGCAGCATCCATTGGCATTGGCACAGCTGAGATTCGCGAGCTGTGTGAAAACTTTTCGACAGTCTCGGCCTGTCTGAAGCTCAATAAAATTGCATGCGAGGCAAACAAAGTAATTTTTATGGCAACTGCCGGATACATAAGAAAACACATACATGACTCGCGCATACTTTGCTCTGATTTCCTTTCCTCAATCTTTTTTCCTTTCCTTTCTTTTCTTTTCGGCATCATTACTGCCAGTGCTGCCTATTGCAGCAAGCCAAAGAAAAGGCGAGAAGAAAGAGCCAAATAAATATTTAAAGCAGACAAAAAAGAGAACAAAGTTTAATCTCCCTATAACACTCTTGTTAATTATTTATTATTTTTATAAATTTAAGTAGACAGCTAATTTAGTTAGAAGCAAAAACTAACCAAATCTAGCCGAAAAACGGCTAAAGTAGCAGCTCTACTGGCAGCACAAGGCATTTGCTTCTACAATCTGTTGACGCTCAGCCCTGAGCCCTGAGCCGTGAGCCCTCAGCATTGCTTACGACCAAAAATTCAACGCGTAAAAGGTGGAGCTGTAGTTCAATTCGTTAACAAGCTGTGAGAGTAGCAGCCTGAGAAGAAGGACTATGTAGGAGGGCCGGCGATGGAGTGGCATTCGCATTCGCATTCGCGCTGACTGAAAATTTACGCGTCGCATTACATAAACTTTGCCATTTCATTCAGGCAGCGTCTCAGAATGCGATGCCAGCAGTGGGAAAGGGTAGCATTGATGACGCTCCAAGAAAGTCAGCATGACTCTTCAGTTGCCCCAGATATACCATACACATACACATACACATGCACATACACACACACACATATATAGGCAATATATGTGTATGTGGCATAAGGAAACTCTGGTTGCGCTAATTTCGCCTTGAATATTCCTGTGTGTGTTTGTGTGTTGTCAACTTATTGAAAACGAATGGTGTGTGAAAAATGTGAATTACGCGCTTGTGAAAAAGTTGTTCTTTATCCTGCATATGCCCTAAGAAAAAAGGCTTCCTACATGCCTGCCTGCCTGCCTGCCAGCTTGATTGTGAGCCTGCATGACTCTCCTTTGAGCTGCTTTCGCTTTGTTTTGTTGCTGCGCAAACAAAGCACAAGCTCTGATAAGACAGCCGCGGTAAGTGAATGCGATTTTTCGATGTAATAATCAACTATGTCTAAGCAGTACCACATGACATGAATAATCTTGAATAGTTAAAGCGGCAATAGGTAAATACTTTCTGTGTGCTAGTTATAAGCTTGGAATTAGAAATTTTGACAGTTGAAAATCTGTTTCCTTATTTATAATAAAAAAAATATATTTTAAAATTTTTTTCGAACATATGTATATATTATATTTTTTTAATAATAGAAAACAATTTTTTATTTTTAAAAGTCTATTATTTTATTTATTATTTAATTTATATTCGAAACGATTGTTCACAATTTGTGAGATCTTTTGCTTTTTCCTTTACATTTTTGTTTTGTTTTTTACATTTTTTAGAGTTCAGTTTTCAAAACATTTCGTTACGCTTAAGTCTCTTCAATATCCACTGACCTTGACAATGCTATTGCACTCAATTCGAAACTCGAAATCGCTTTAAGCAAGTGGAGAAAGAGTGTGTGGGAGAGGCGGAGACAGCAGACGCCCCCATTTGGAGCAGCTGCCGTTTAAGCATTCAACACCCGTCTAATTAACTCATACGGGGTTAGTCAATACACTCGTGCCTCGTCCTGCTCTCGCTCACTCTCCTGCCCTGACTGGATTAGTGACTCAGCTGCTATTGTTCGCCGCTGAGCTGTCCGTCGCTCTCCTGTTACACAACATATGTTTTTAATTATATCTACATACATACATATATACATATATATATATATATATTCACAGCTTTCAATTTCTGTCGTCTGCGAATCCAGACTGTCGCTCTCTCACTCTCACTCTCGCTCTGTCTCTCTCTCTGCTCTTTGTGTTCCACTTTTTGGCTGGGCTCGGGCGCATTTCTCGTTTGCCATAATTTTGCGAATTTATGATGCGTTACATTTACAACAAACGAGACATTTTATAGCAGATCATCAATCAATTTGTCAGCTTCTCAGAACGCGGCTGTGCACACATTGACAGTTATGCCACTGGCCACCAATCCCCCCTTCGCTGGCCACGCCCCCCATTTAGTTAGTGGATGCATGGCAATAATTAAACATTTGGCTTGGGCGCGTCCATAAACTTATTTATAACGCCAGCGCACAGCATGCTATAAAATATAACTTTATGGCACAAAACCGCAAAATGCAGCGAACGGGACAGAGCAGAGCAGAGAATTGGGTGGAGGAGAATTGGTTTGGGGGGACAGCAAATAGTGAAGGGGCCAAAAGGCGAAAAATGTCAAAAGCAGCAACAACGAACGAGGAAGTTGCCTTGACGGCCAGTCAGTGAGTCCGATAAGGCAGCCAGGGCAGACGAGCGACAGCGCGTCGGGGGGCGTTGAGGGGGGCATGGCTGTGCTACTTGCAAGTTTACCACATTAATTTCCGCAGCGCCAGTTTTTTTTGCTGCTGCTGCTGTTGACTGAAGATGGCGACGGGGCTGTCGAAGTTGCCGGCGTGTCGAGCATGTTGCTGGCGTGCCTGTCGGGATGTTGCTGCTGCTGCTGCTGTTGCTGCTGCTGCAGTTTGACAAGCACAAACAAACAGTGAGCGATGTTGCTTCTGCTGCTGCTGCTTTTGTTGTAAATGTGACAAAATGAAGACACATGCTGCCTTGCTGAAAGCTGTGCAAAGTAATTAGACAAACATTTGCCCGCGGTCGAGGCCAGCTGCAAGCTGCAACCCTCAAATACACACATGCACACACGCACAACTGCTAATTGCTTCAATCAACACGTTTGTTGGTTTTAACAGCTGGACGGACAGACAGACAGCCAGACGGACACACATTTATGTGCCATAAAGTCAAGTCAAGCCAAAAGTTTTTTTTTTAAAAATATATGCTTCAAGAGCAACAACAAGAAGAACAACAGCAGCAACAACAGCAGCGACAACAGCAGCGACAATAGCAACATTGAGCAATTGCCTTTGCCAAATGTTTTCAATATGCCACGCCCACGACGCCTTTAAACGCCCACTGCGGCCAGACGGCGTTTATTGCACAAAATTTTGTGAACGAAATTGCCACGAAAATTGCGCTTAAATAACAAATTATGAGAGAAGCCAGAAGGCAGGGCAGAGAAAGAGAGAGAGAGAGAGAGAGACAGAGAGAGATCAGATGAGAGCAGCACCAGGGGGTAGTGGGCTGAAGGAGTGGAAGGTGCTAATGACCACACTGATGCCATGGACACCAGCCGAGCATGCGACGAGGCGCGGCTGTTTCTAATTGTTTTCACACTCAATGGAGGCAGAAGGAGCTGGAAGAAGCGCATAGAGTCAGCTTATTGTTATGCTCGCTCATGGAGTGAAAAATAGTAGATTGGTCCACTTTATGCTCGTATATAGAATCGTGAGATTAAGTTTTGAAATAGATATGCCCACATTGACCTAGGCTAAGGCCTAAGGCCTAAAAAACCCTCAATTTGCAACTAGATCTATGATAACTTCTCTGCAGAAAAACATAAAGCAAAAGTCATCAAGTTTTAGACAAATTTACCTAGTTCTTGACGAGCACCAGGCAGTCAGTTGCGCTCGACCAAACATTTGTTTGTTGTTAATGGAAATGACGGGTAATTCGGCTAGAGAGCAGGAAAAGCATTTAAGTTTTTGGCTATGTGTGCGATTGTTAATTACAATCCTGCGACAATTTGAAAGATGTGCCACCATTCCTGCACCCAATGCTCCCCCCTAAAACACACACACACACACACACACACACACACGTGCGCGCAGACAAATTATTGGCGATCTGGCAACACTGTGGCCCAGCATGCAAATGGGCTTGCGGCTTCTGAGGTTTTAGGTTTGATGACGCAACCGGGGGGCTGGGGCTGGCTCGGGTGACACGGGAATTAAACGCAGGCCGCTTTGTCGACTTGTCAGTGGCATGAAATTCGAAATTCAGGTTTGTTTGTTGAATGAATCTCATTAGGGTTGCGCACAGCTAGCAGCAACTACACAGCTTAATTGGTTGCCTTTGATTTCGAGTATGAGTCAGCGCTAATTAATTTCGACTTCAATTCATATTGAGAGCTCTGTCAGCCCATAGGCAAACCAATAGCAATTGGCATTAGACTTGAAATCGATGCAAAAAGAATGTGTAATCAAAGAAAGTTTACTTTGCATGAAGGAGAGATTGAAGAGTTACTTCAGAACTAGTTGATTTCCAGCATTTAATAGTGCGGAAAAATTGAAATTTCTGGTAAGTGAATTGAAATTCATTTGAAATAGCTATAAAGCCTAAAGAACTGTTCAGACTTCACTGTGTTTCCAGCGCATATAGAACCAATAAACTCTGCTTACTTTCTGAGCGAATATCGTTCAGAGTTTGGTCTCTAAGTGCTCTGTCAGCTCTGACACTTGTCGCTCATCTGGACAATTGCCACGCCCACGCTGTTTGTCATACTTGAGGCAGGCAGCAACAAGCAATAGCAACAACAACAACCAGTTGAAGCAACAGCAACACTAACGTATTAATTTGCACAATTCAATGTGGCACTTAATACCAAAGACGTGTCAATTTCATGGCTGACAAACCATTTGAGATGCCGTAACCAGCCGTACGACTACGACCAATGCCATAGCTGTCTGAATAGAGGCAACAACAATGACACCAACAACGAAACATGCATCAAGACTCGACCAACGCTTATGGGAATTAATTACAGCCATCAAAAGTTATTAGGCGCAATTATCACAATGTTGGCGACGTGCAACGTGACGATGGCGATGGCGATGGCGATGGGGCAACTGGTCGATCAGAATGACAGCGCATTGCGACGGTACATTTCGGTCAGCTAGATGAATGATAGCTGCGAGCATCTTTAATGGCCAGCAATGCGCATCAATAAGATGGCAAAACCGGGGTAGAGGTGGGGGGTGCTGGTCCACTGGGCTAAATATCAAATGAGTTGTGCAGTTGCTCGACACTTGAGACACTGAGGCATGGCGGCCCTTTTGGTGGCTAGCCTAGCTGCCGGCCAAACGGGAAAACGGCTAAAGAAGCGAGCGTAAAAGGCAGCTAGCAAAATGCGCCATAAATTAAAACTAAATGCCGCTGCCTGTCAGTGGCAGCAAAACTGGAGACAGCAGCGACTGCAGCAAAGATTAACGCACAAACACACACACACACACACACACAGGCGCGTGCGACTGTGGGCACGCCCACAGCATGCAAAATGGGCGTTGACACCCACACACACTTACACATGTGACAGGCCGAAAACAAAAGTCAGGCATTGGACGCATGATTTACGGCCCAAATGGAAAATTGCGCATACGCGACGTTGCCAACGCACAGAACAGAAAAAAGGCCAACAACAAAGGGCAAAAAGGAGAAAGTAAATGCAAAAAAAAACCAAAATAAGTTAACATGTTTTGGTTGGCATAACAGACTAGGAATACCCTATAAAATGTGCCGGACAGTGGGACAGAAGATGGGATGAGATATATAGAAAAGTGTAGAGATAAGATAAGAGGAGGAAGAGCAAAATCCAGAAGTGACATACATGTGCTTAGTAGAGCTATAAAGCCATCGATAGTGGCGTCATTCGATAGTTTCTCTCATCGACAGTTTTAGTTAACTACAGTTTGATACCGATTTTAATCGATTTCATGAAAAAAGTAAACGATAGCTCGAAACTAAATTGATCTGTATGTGTTATAGGGTCACGTAGTCCTCAGCTCTTCCAAACACATAGACGGATAGACAATAAATTCTTAATCGACTCAACTAAACAAACTGATCAGGAATATACTTCGGGGAATCATGGACTCCAACTTCCGCTCTGTTCTGCACAGTGGTATCTATATATAATACGCCCTTCTCCGTCATTTTCAATGGGCAACAAGCTGGAAATGACTAAAGAAAATTGCTCATAAATTGTTCACGCACATTCAATGCAAATAACTAGAAGAAACATTTGCCCCTGGCCAAAGGATTTGCCAGTTGTGAGTTTTTTTAGAGCCTGCGAATGGGTGGTCCTTCGTTTCTCTTTTTTCTGTTTTTATTTGAATGCTAGGCAGACATTTGGTCATTTGTTGGCAACGCTTGTTGCTGCAAATTGCAAACAGCAGCAACAGCAACAGCAACAACAAGAATATATTGCAAAGTTACAGTGGGCGACCACGTCAGAGACACATCATCTTGTTAGCATTTTGTCAGCCAGCCTGTCACATTCGCTGTTCAACAAGTTGACAACCAAACAGGGGGCATCTTCGGAGAGCTGACGCCTTTACTCTAGAGAGGGAGATCCGCATTCATGTCTCCTTTGCACGCACTTCACGGCTCACTTGACTTACTTTTGGGCCGACGACGGAGACGGAGATGGCGACGGCGACGGCGACGTCGACGACTCCAGAGCGCAAAATCTTTAATTGTCGCGCAATTTTCCAGTTACTGCATTTCTTTTGCTCTCAACAGCACAAGCCCCGCCACCCGTCCGACTGACTGCCTGCCTGCCTAGCTGCCCAATTGCTATGGAATTCATGTATTCATTCACTTGCCACCCGCTTGCACAGTAGTGAAAAGAATTCATAAGAAAAGTTTCAAAAAAGCGAAGCATAGAAAAATATTATGAATATATTAAAAGCTTAATCAGTCAATGAAATATTTTACTATAAATTTATTAAATAATCTGAAATTCATTATGAAATATTTTATTTTAAGTCTATTTGAAAATATTAATATTAAATATTTTATTATTCAATTGTTTAACAATGTTAATATAAAACTATCTTTATAAAATAAAAAAAATCAATCATAAAATATTTTATTTAAATTTTCCCTTTTTTAGACCTAATCCGCGATCTTAGAAACTATTTTAAAATTTTATATAAATTAACTACCCAAAAATGCGTTTAAATTGTGAAATAATATATAAAAAACTAAGTCTAATCACTTTTTTTAAAACCTTAATAAATAAAAAAACCTCATTTAAGAGACTATACAAGAATATAAAAATAAAATCTTTATAATCCTTCTCTTAACATTCTTCGTTATTTCAAATATGTCACAAATTTCTTCTCCAATTTTCTTTTATGGCTAAGCAGCACGTAATCAAAATAAAATCATAAACTGGAATCAGTTTGAATCGTTTTTACGACTATTGAGCGAGCAAATTAAGACCAAAATATTATCACGATCTTTTGGCCACTGTGCGACAGTGCTTTAGATATTCATTCATACGATTCGGAATTTTTTTCTCCGTTTTTTTTTTTTTCATTCTTCTCTTTGCATTGTGGAGTCTGCCGGCTGCATTCATTTGGACGCCACTTGCGCATGCAAGCGATACGCCCAAGCCTCCGGACCGGGTTCCCCAAGCTACGGCGACGACAATGGTAGAGTGAACAGTAACTACCAATTAGGCGGGTAGCGAAAGCAATTTCAATTAAAGGAATTAATTGCGTGTGCGAGAGTCAGCTGAAGTGCCACCCGCTGCCCGAAACAAAACAAAACTGAAAGAAAGACGGACAGCAGGACAGACGTGCAACGTGCAACGTGCAACACTTTTGGGCGCGATAAGCGACACTTATCTAAATACATATTTACTTAGCTGCTGCATTAGTTAAGGCAGAAAAAAACTAGACTGCACAATACTCGTTTGCAGCCTTAAGGCAAATTGAAGCAAAGAATTTTTGCAGTTTGTCTTTTGGGTCTATCTTTTATATAGGTCACCTTTTACCTATTATGATTTTTGCTTTGAGATTATAATTCAGTTGATACTAGATGCTGGAACTCTGTAGAGAATTCTAGCCATCAAACTAGCTCTCAATGATATAGTTTTTGATTTGTTCCATTAGCTAATAATTTAATATGACGCTGATACATACAATTTTATATATTAGAGTTCAAGTCAAGTTTATCATGCCCATATGCTCGCTTCAACTACCCGAACGAGTATTCAAGCAACGCTCGTTTAAAGGCTTTTTACGACTCGAAGTATGCAGCGCCCGCATTGTTGCCTTAACCGAATATATACATATATATGTATATGAGTGTGCGTGCGTTTCTGTGCATCTCTTTAGAGATGGCGCTTGTGATTTTTATCGCATTTCACGCAGCTTGACAGGCGCCAGCAGCACTGACACCTGAAAGAGCTTTTCAGCCACAGCGAAAGCAACAACAGCAACAACAGCAACAACAGCAACAACAGATACAACGGCAGCAACAACAACACAAAGCTCTTTCCGCTTCCGCTGTGGAAGCTGTGGAAAGCCGCTTTCGACAGTCGCCAAAGTGAGAGAGATGAGAATGTTGATTTCCACGCAAGCGAGCTGACGAAACCGGAACAAATTGTACAATAGACTGGGCTAATTAGTGGGCACACAGATTAGAGATCAAAGATATAAGAAGCAGAGCATTAACTACCCATAAGATAAACACTAAGAACTTAAGCTAAACAAAGACATTGTGTGTAGTAGGTGTTTGATGCCGGCTGCCGGGGGACGAGCGAGCCATAAAACTGGTCAATCAAATCAATGCAACGCCGACACGAATGGCAGCACATAAAAAGAATAAATATTTAACACATAGGTATGTATATATATATATATATATATATATCTTTTACGAGCAACTAAAACTAAGCTAAAAGCTTTGCTGAGTCATGGAGAAAGAGCGAAAGAGCGTTCAAATGTAGCTGAGTTTACTCCACGTGTAAATGCGCATGTAAAATGTCACTTAAACTCGTTCAATATTTGATAGGGCCACAGGCAAATTGAGTCACCTACGACGAAATGCAACCGGGCGCCACTCAAATGCATAGACACACTTACAAGAACACAAACACACACACATATATATATATATATATATATATATATATATGTGTGTGTGTGTGTGTGTATATACATAGATACATTGTGGCTGCGCTTTATAAAAAATGTTTTACGATTGCAGGGCACAAAACCCGAAAACAAAGACTCACCAACCGGGCATAAAGCGAGTTTTATTATGCTCGATAACAGAGCGAGAGAGCGATAGTAGAACAGAGAACGCAGCAGCTAGAGCGAGAGGGAGAGGGAGGTAAAGAGCGTGGGGGCAGTTGCTGCTTTGCATGTCGCGACTTCGCTGCTCAGGCTAAAAGCCAAACGGCATTGCATTAAGCGAACGGCCACTGGAAGACGTCTGGACATGAGCGTGAACAACATGAATAGCTGCCGGCAGCTTAATGGATATGGATATGGATATGGATATGGAAACGGGGATATGCTAAAGCAACAAATAACAAACAACAACACATCGAAGCAACAACAACACTGCGCGCGACAACGTTCAAATGGAGCGGGCTCTTTGGTTATGTTACTTTTTCTGTTATGCCCTAACAAAGAGTTTTATAAATTGATGACTTGACACACTTGCGATTTCATCAATTTCGTAACTGAGTAAATGAAAAATGCTTGATATTTGATATAATGAAGATTATATTGATGAAGGTTTATGAAACTATACTGTCAAAAGCAACTGTTTATTATTTTATTTTTTATAACTTTATTTTTTTATATTTTATTTATTTTTTTTATATTTTATTTATTTTTTTATATTTTATTTATCTTTTTCTTTGTATTTTATTTACTTTTTAATATTTTATTTATTTTTTAATATTTTTTTATTTTTTAATATTTTCTTTTTATGTTTTAATATTTTATTTATTTTTTTTATATTTTTTATTTTTAATATTTTATTTATTTTTTTATATTTTATTTATTTTTTATATTTTATTTATTTATTTTTTATTTATTATATGATAATTTTTTATTTGTTTCTTATTTATATTTTATTTTATTTTATTTTTTTTTTATTTTATATTTGGTTTAGTTTTATTATTTTTTTTAATAATTTGAAGCTCAATGGATCGAAATGAACTCAAATCGATTAGCTCGTGAATTAGCTTGACTTAAATTTAACCATAAATCTTCTGATTTATTGATTTTCTTCTGATTTCTGAATTCTAATTACTAATCATTCAATCATGTAATATTAAAATTCTTAAAATTCTTAACTTAACTTAAAATTCTAAACTGGGCAAACTGAATGAACTTAAGCCCGCATTTCTGAACTCCTATGAAGTGAATCAGTTCCATTATGAAATCGAACTAAAAGTTATGGCAATATTGATGCGAAAAGTGAAGCTCGCAGCAGTCAGCTGTTTACTCTTTACAACCACTCTTTTAATAAAACATAAATATTGACTACAATCTGCAACATACTTATTCAGAAAACTTGAAGTAAGTGTATTTAATCTTCCACTATCTACGTGCTGCTTTACTGTGCACTTTAAAGGTATTTTTTCGCGTGTGGTTTTTCAGTTTCATTATCAAGTTTTATGCGGCGCGCATCGATTTACTTAGCAGCTGGAGACAGCTATGTGAGAAGGCAAAAGCAAAAGCCATTGTGGTGACCTTTGTGACGTCGTCAACTTGGACTCGAACGAATTGTGACCCACTGGCTGTTGTTCATTTGTGCTTTTCGATTGTTGTTGCATTCAATTGAATGTTCTGGCTGACCAATTGGCGACTCATTGAGCCGGCGAGTGACTGAAAAGAAGCAACCGCAACAGCAACTCAAACTTTATTCACATTGACACAAAGAACACAGCCGGCCGTTTGACGCGGCGTTCGATATTGGATGAAGAATTTTTTTGTTCTCTTGCAAATTATGTCATTCTGTATTTATGCTGAAAAGTGTGGCTTTTATAAGATAATTTAAAATCTACATACATATATTTTAATACTAAGAAACTCTTAGTCCAATATATTCTCAGAGCTCTTATTACAATTGTCAAAATTCTGCGAAACAAACAAATCGTATTGATATTCCTATTTCAGTACATTTGTGATACAATTCAATGGCGAGTCGATTTTTAATTTCTATGAAATAAACCATGAATAGCAAACAAAATCCATTATTCACATGAATTTGCGGCCAATGAGCCTTCGAGCATTGAGCACTGCGCCCAATATGCAGTTGATGCCTTTCGGGTCGGTCTACCCTTTACATCCAAAAAGCAGCTTTAAGTGCTCAACAACAAGAACAACAATTGTTACCGTTTTTGTTGTTGTTGCTGTTGTTGGCTGCACACAAAAGGAACGATAACAGCGATAACATTTTAGCACATAAATTACAAATTCATGAAAAATTTTACGCTCGTGTTGTGCATTTTTTTTTATTTATACCCTGAACTCGATTGGAAATGGGTAAACAACAGGGTATAAAAGAGATCTTGATCTGTTTGTAACATACTAAAGTATATACAGTATATATTCAAAACATCGATAGCATTTTACTTATTCATGATATCGATAAAAATCCGTTCTTTCCTCTGTTTTCTGCCATTTCCATCGTTTTTCTCTGTTGACTCCTCTCTTTTTGTCTTTTCTCTCTCTCTCTCTCTCTCTACTTTCTATATTCCATCTTATGCCTTCTATCTTTAATCTCCTATCTTCTGTCTTCTATCTTCTGTCTTCTATCTTCTGTCTTCTATTTTCTGTGTTCTATCTCTTATCTTCTCTCTTCCTTCTTCCATCTTCTAGCTTTAGCTTCTAGCGTATAACTTCTACCTTCTATCATGTCTCGTCTCCCTGCTCTCAGTCAGCTTCTATATTTTTTCTTTTGCAGGGCATCTATCCAGTCGGAGACTCCCAACTTACTTTGTTGTGTTATATTTCCTTGTTTCAGCTGCTGCTGTTGTTATTGTTGTTGCTGTTGTTTGTTTGTTTTCTGTTTTTGGCGGTAAACGCATTGCATGTTGCCGCTGCGGCCGCCGCCGCTGCTGCTGCTGCTGGCATTTATGTTGCTTGCCGGCAGCAACATGCATAGAGCAGGCCGACAGATATCGCACATGCATCGCATGCGTTTCATTGTATACGTTGTGTGCACGTGTGCATGCGTGTGTGTGTGTGTGTGTGGGATAGGCTGTGCCTTACTTTTCCGCAAAAGGTGCCTGCAAAGGTTGCAGTGCGGTCAATGCGTTATTTGCAATTCATTGCTGCCGTTGCCGATTGCGATTGCCGCTAGGCATCTGTTTAGCCGGCATTTAGTGAGCGGGTGGGCAGTGGGGCCGTTATGACTTCATTTTAAGCAATTTAAATGTTAATCAATTGTGAGCAGTGCCGGGCAAACAGTACAAATAAATAAAACCGGGCATAAATGTTGACTTTCAAATGGAATTTAAATCAAAATAAATGCCAACTCGCCTATTTGTTTGCTTAACAGGCGAGAGCAGAGCGAGAAAAAATGTGTAGACAAGCAAACAAAAATCTGTTGCATTGTTTGATTTATGCCTCCTGCTTTGCCTACCTCCAGCCCAGTCCCAAGTCCCAGCTGGCAACGGTTGCAACGTTTGCAACTTAATTTGCGAGGCGCATCAAGCGAAAATATTTGCACAAAATGGACGCTGTTTTTTTATCCTTTTGCTATTCCCCAAGCCTAGTGGAGCATGCAAAATGAACAGCAGCCAAGTTGCAGTCGCAGCTGATGCCATACAAAACGAAATACGGGCCAAAGAAAATGATGAGAAAAATTCTAAAAGCCAAAATTGCATTATGTCGATTTTGTGGATTTTTCCATTTTATATGCTAAAGAGAAATGGAGAGAAAAAAAAACGCCTGAAAGAAATAACTGGCAGAAGCTGCGCGAAGCTGCTTAAGCTGAAGCTCCGCCTCAAGACACAAGAAACGTCAACACTAAAGGACATGCGGTAAACATTTCCGAAAGTCCTTTATTGGCTTAAGAGCTGCAACAGCAGAAGCAGCAGCAGCAGCAGCAGCTGCCAAAACAGCTGCTCAACAAATTGTCTAGAGAACTGCTAAACTAATATAGGTAAATAAAATAAAAAAATTTCATAATCCAAAAAAGTTTCAATGTCCTGGCAGAATAAGCTGAGTTCATTTAAATATTTTGTAGTTGTATGAAAATTTAAGTTTTTAAAAATTCATTATTTAATTGCATTTATAAATATTTAAAATCTTTTTTAACTCACTTTGTATGACGTACCCCAATAAGAGTAATACTATTTGCGATAACTACATGTTGGCAACTATTCGAGTTATTGATAACAGCTGACTTTAGGAATACTCTGTAAAGTCTGCCATTTATCTATAAAACAATTTATATCTACTAAAATTGTACATGTTATTTTCATACCTAACAAAACTACAACACAGCTGTTGATATGCAACTATGAAAGGCATGAAATATTTGCAGTTGAGAGGAAGAAACTGAATGATATTGTGTTCTCACATACACAAATCAATATGACACCTCGTTTATTATCTCTGGAGCATGCCCAACAACATTTACGATATTGTTTTGACAAGAGCATCTTGAATGTTGGCCTCAAACACTTCCAAAGTAAGGCTAAGCTCAGAACTCGATAAGGTTTCATACATGTCTTTCAAAGTTATACCATAAGCTATAACTTATTGCAGAGCCAACAAAGCTGTTCTACATATAGTGTTCTAAATGTAGCTTCAAAATAAAAACAGAAACCACTTAATATCTCAAAAAGTTCGAAGTTTATGGCAATTTATGTTACTATTACTCTTATTTGGTCAACTCTTATACCATTTTTAGCCACCTTTCTCTAAAGCAAAAACTTTTAGTGCACCTTTTTTCGCTTATTCTCATATCTATTTGGATTTCTATACACTAAATATTGTTTCTAAAATCTCAATTTGTGTTTTGGCAAACAGTGCTCTCGTATCTCTCTCCTATCTCCATCTACATTCGCTCGCTCTGCAATCTTTTGGTCAATAAATTTCCGTAGACCAAAAGAAAGTTTTTCGCACTTTAATTTTGTTTATCTGGGCGCACGGCCGAGTCGAAGGCAGAGCTGTTGCTGCTTCCACTGCTGCTGCTGCTGCTGCTGCTGCTGGGCGTGTTTTTAATTGCCGGGACAATTAAAAACAATTTTGCAGGCACCCAGAGCGGGGCAATAAATTTAATTGGCCGCAGTGACGCCCCCTTGAAAGACGCCCCTTTGACTTTTGTTGGCTTTTATATGACCCTCTCTCTATCTCTCAATTTCTCATTGTGCCTGTCTCTCACTCTCACTCTCACTCTCTCTCTCTCTCTCTCTCTCTCTCTCTCTCTCTTGCTGTTTCTGTCCTTGCCTTTCTATCTGCTATCTACATTTTCCATTTCCAGCTTCATCTCCGACTCCATCTCCTGGCTGCCTCCTGCTCATCGTCTTCTTTTATGGGTATTTTAGCTTGGCAGCCGTTTTCGCACCTACTGACAAGGTGTCGGTGGGGCGCGCGCAGCAATTTATGCGGCTGTCAAATGCAAGCCAGCTTGATTTTTATTGGCAGCAAACACGCATGCCCTACCAGTCGCTCTCCCTCTCTCTACGGGCCTCGGCCACCCTTTTTGCTTTTCGGGTAATTGCATTGAGCACATAAATCAATTGAATTGCATTTTCATGCGACAAGTTTGGCCAGAACCCTCGTGGACCCTTGCCATCGGCTGCAAGTGAAAGCCAAAGTAGTTTTTCCTTAGAGCTGTCTTTCATCTTTCCAGTGCAGCGTCCTGTCCGCTGTCCTGCTGTGAAACCCTTTCAAGCGTAGCATAATCAATTGAAATTGCATGCAATGCGTCAAAGCCAAAGCTAAATTCCATGTAGCTCTGCAAAAAAAAAAAAAAAAAAACAGAAAAACAAAAAACAAAAAAAAGGGAAAGGAAAAGCAAAATCGAAGACGGAGTTTTCCTTCAAGTCCCCCTTTTCACTCACCCACCCCATTATCCATCATTATTTCCCCCTTATTTGCCTCACTCTCCATCTCAAAGTCAATACTACTTCACTGCTGCATCATCCATTAGTTTTGACTTGCGGCTGCCCCCATTTCAAACAATTTTGAGGTCTGCGCACGTAAAAAGATTATCAGAACTTCGTTTATTGCTTATCAAATTAAATGATTAATGTTTCTTTCGCTCTGTCGTTGCTGTTGTTGTTGTTGTTGTTGCTCCGACTTCTTCGAAAAATGTCAGCAACAGTTTTTCTTTTTCCTTTCACAGTTCAACTGTGGTTCTTGTTATTCATTTTCATTTCGCTCTAGTTGTTGTTGCTGTTGTTTGTGTGTTTGAGCATTTTATTGAGAAAGTTTTGCGGCGACTTTGCGGCCGTTAACGCTTCGTCGATTTGCTCTGCTCAGCAATTGGATGGCGGCAAATCATATTTTACTTATTTTGAATATCAAATATATTCTAGCGACAGTTGTCAAACAAATTTGCATATCAGCAGCAGCAGCAGGAGCAGCAGCAGCAACAAGTGCCACAGGCCGGTCAATCGCTTTCACAAATAAAAATGCCCAAGTTTTCCGGCACATAAAAGTTTTGATTAGCAAAATTTCAATTAAATATATCACAATCGATGCATGCAGATGCCATAACAATTCAGCAATTTAAGTGAGATATATAAGTAGGTATATATATTTATATATATATCAAAAAATTGCTACAATCTTGATAATGACACCGAGTACACCGCTTGGCTAGCATTTTCTTATGAATAACATCTCATTCATTAGAAAATTTTATCTCCATATTAGTCCACACATCATTTGTTTACGTTCTACCACGAAAACAAAACATTGATATGCTAGTCTTAACATATTTCAATTAACGGGTGGAACTTAAACCTAAACTGCTTACACAAAAGAAAATCTTAAGATCCACACTGAACATACACGTATTCCCCATACGTCCCATACTTAAAAGTTGGGTAAATACAAATCAATACTTTTAGTAAAGTTATACTTATGATCCACAAAGAGTCCACACATGTTCCACAAAATATAAAAATATTGATTAAATAAAAATGTAAATATCGGATTCTTATGTTGTGTGGAACGTGTTTGAAGCATGTGGAGCGCATGTGGACTCTAAGTGGATCCCAAGTTATATCATTTTGCTAGTACTACTTATATAAAACTCAAAGTATTGAGCATATACATATGTATATGATCCACATATCGTTTATCACACAATCCATAACATAATCCAAATGAGATCCACACATGAACATTACAACTATTAATATAAATATACACATTTTCTAATTTTATTTTAATACTATATATATAAATTTCTTCTTCACATAATTCACTCGTAGTCCACATCTGTTGCACTTACATTCCACATTTCACGACTGCCCCATTTAAAAACCAATGCACACGTTTCTTAGCTGTCGTAATAGATTTAACAAACGCACCCGCATGCACTGCATATGATCCACATGCCATTAATCAGGCAGGGGGCAGCCCAAACAAAAGTATAACTCATCAACGCACAAATTACAAAGACAAACGATGACTGACAATATGGCTAGGGCGAGCCAAGAGCAAAAGCTGCGACTGCGACTGCGACATCAACAACACCAGCACCAGCACCAGCATCAACAGCTTCAGCAGCATCAGCAGCACCACTTACTACCCACAATCCACATACACTACAGTGGGGCAGAGTTTTTGTTAATTAAACAAATGCCGCAGTGACATGAGCACATCAGGATGATGACTGGCGTTTGGCGTATGTTGAACGCAGCGTAGCGCAGTTTGCGGTTATCCAACTGCAGGGCCAAAATTGTCACCAACTGCGGGGAAAGGGAGCAACAAGCAGAGAGTAAGGAGAGAGAGAGAGATAGAGAAAGAGAGATGGGTAGAGAGAGGGGGCTTGATAAAAGCGCGCACATATACATACTATATAGCTGCATAGCTGGCGTCGGCGCCGTTCACTGAAAATGGCTCCGCATGCAATTTAATTTATTTCAATTGCAGCAGAAATTATTACGACAGCCAGAAAGAGGGAAGAAAGAGAGAGAGAGAGAGAGAGAGAGAAGAGAGTGAGAGCGAGACAGAGAAAGAGAGAGAGTGAGAGGGTCGACAAAATGACGTTGGAGAGCAATTTGCTCATATTTCGTATTTTGGTATTTTGTATTTCTTTGTTTGCTTTTGCCGCTGCCTTTGCCCCACTACAAATTGTTCATAAACAAATTCAGGCGCGAAGAAAGCAAAAGCAGTAAGCGTCAATTTCAATTAAACAGACAACATCATAATGAGCACAATGATGACAGTGATGATGACGATGATGATGATGACGATGATGATGATGGTGCACCCTGGAGGCCTTTAGCCGCGTCGTGTGTGTCTTGCCACACAGCAGCAGCCACTGAGGCTTAACCCCGCATTGGTTGCCCACTCGTGGCATAGTTAACACTGGCTTCGGCTTCATAAACAGCCCAACTCTCATAGCGGAAAATCATCGTTGGGAAATGTTGCAAATTTTCACTGTTCATTGGCGCGTTGCAAGCCAACCGAACCAACCAGCCGCTCACTTGGGAGCAGGCAGCACTAATAAAGCGCCTGATTTACATGGATCGCGCACTTAAAGACTCGCATGATTTATGTGATTGAATGATTTTAGCCTTGATATTTGGCTTATTGTTGAATGTCTTATTATACATATCTTCCATATGAGTAAATGTTTAGGGAAGTAAATGTAAATCAAGTTCATGTGACTGCTTTGAGGTAACTTAACTCAACTCTAAGCCTTATTCTTATTCTACTCTCGTTTTTAAACATATTTTATTGTGCATTTAGACCACTGTGCAGTTTTTTGGCTAGCTTGGAGTTGATACAGTCTATACAACAAACTAAAAATTTACAAGAAAATATTTTTTAGCTGAAACTCTCGTAAGAGTCTCATTTTTATGCGCTTTTCAACCACTGTGCGCTGCCTTAACTTCCCCAAAAGCTCATTTTTACATAAATAGCCATTGAATTAAAAAAAAACTCTAACTGGAAGCTACTTTTCAACTTTCCTTTGCTATCCACATTTGCCAGCACTTTTTAACCACTTTGCAATCGCTTAGACAGCACAGAATTACTAAAAGTAACCTATATAACTTCATTAAATGTATTAAATTCTAACTGAAACTAATTTTTACGCATTACCTTTCATTTCAATCACATTTGCAAACACTTTTTAACCACTGTGCAACCACTTAAACAACTCAATGTTACTAAAGGTTATCTTTATAGCTTTTTTTAAATAGAATACTCTACTAAAAATGATCTTTAAGCTTTAGCCTTTTATTTGAGACACATTTTTCTTCAATTTTAAACCACTGTGCAATCACGTAGGCAGAGCTACGCTTCGTTCTATGCAACTATAATAGACTAGCTACAAACTAATAAGAGCTTTTAGAAAATTACGTTGCTTCGAGCCTTATTTCCCTTTACTTATTAGCCACTGTGCGCTGCCCTAAGCAGCTTAGAATTGAGATACTTCGCATATACACAGTGCAGTCCCTTGAGTAGCCCAAAATATTCTTTAAGTTAGAGTCTAATCTTTGCTTTGAGCCACAGTTGCATTAGCTTTTTAACCACTGTGCATTCCCTATATAGCTATATATAATTAGCTAAGTGCTAACTACAATTGCTGCACTTCGAGTCACATTTCGTTTGACTGTTTAGCCCGCAGCAATTGCTGCTCTCTCAGCTCTGCCATGCCACATATTTATTTAATGTGGCTATAACAAAGTGCACTTGGCCCAAACGGTTGCTGACTTTTGCAATGCCATTCGCCATGGGTGGCAAACAGATTCAGTTGCATTTTAAGCGTTTAAGCATTGTGTTGCATGTTGCATTCTGTTGTTGTTGCTGCTGCTGTTGCTGTTGCTGTTGTTGCTGTTGTTTGTTTGTTTGGTTGCACTGCGGCGCTGAGTTTCAAGTGTAAATTAATTTATGAGGCACGCGGCGCCGCACTGTGCGGCTTGGGTCAGCGAATTGCGAATGGCTATAACACCCATAGAACACGCCTCCTCTGCCGCCACCGCCGCCGACCACCCACCCGCCCCTTTTGGCTGACCATTTGAAATGTCAACCAAAGTGTGAAATTTCATATTGAATGATGACGTTGCCGTCGTCACTGACAAATGGAGCTGACCGTTGCATAATTGAGCAGCAGCAGCAGCAGCAGCAACGAAGCGAGGCATACACAACTACCGGAATACTCTATAAAAATTTGCTTCACTTACCTATTAAAGCGCCGAAGACGTAGAACGCCACGTAGACCAAATGCAAGCAGGCAAACATTTTGTAGACTTTGTTAATTATGTCTGAAAATGGAAAAGAAAGAGAGGCAAATGTAAATAAACACGAGTTAAGTTAAGGTAGAGTCATCTATGCTGCATGCTGCAGGTATATTATACTTAAAAACGAATTATTACATCATTTTCTTTATATGCTCGCTTATGGAGTTAGGTGAGTATATTGGTGTTGTGCAATGAAAGTTCAGAATCGGGAATTATTGTTCGCATAAACTTTTGAATTGGTAAAAACTTTACCTAGATTTAGAGCTAAGCTCACTAAGTCTTGCAGCTGACCTTTGGCAATTTGGCCTTAGATAAAACTACAAATAAACCTAGCTGACATCAATATACGAACCAACTTTAGCGTGTAGCATGCAGTCGACTACGGTTGACTAATACAGCTCTGCTTGTTTTTCCTTTACCGAAACATACACTTGTTCTATCATTATAATTGTTTTCCCTTTATTATTGTTTTTGTTTTTTTTTTTTTCTTCAATCTTTGTCAGCCACGCCTCGCGCTGAGGTCTAGACAGACAGACACATGCAATTTGTCGCTTGTTTGGCACGTCATAATAGAGACATTATGAACCCGACAATTTGGTCTAGCGCGGAGTTTTTCGGCTTTGCCCGCTCCTTTTCCGGCTATGCCGAAAGCAAGTGTCAGGCGGAAGCGCCACCTGTGCCGCGCTGCCAATGTCATCATTCAAATGTCTGTCGCTCTTACAAATTGTTGTTTGACATGGCATGCCGCTAATCAAAATACACACACACACTCACACACACACATACACGCACACACACACTTAGATAGAACAAAGCGCCACATATGTCAATCAACACCAGAGAAACAAGAGAGTGAGACAGAGCGAGACTGAGAGAGCGAAACACACACCCTTTCTCGTGTGCAATTAAGCGCTGCAAATAGCACTGAGCCACGCCCACACTATTGGACCAAAAAATGTTCATTAGTTTGTCCATTGTCCAGAATCTGAATCAGAATGAGAACCAAAGTCGAAATCCGAAACGGAATTGAAATTTGAAATCGACCTCAAATTCAGCCCCAAACTCAGGCTGTGCTTCAATTTCCCATCTCCCATCTACCATCTACCAGCGCTCTCTTCTTCAATAGCCTTTCATTTTGTAAATCTCTCGATGATTGTCATCGTAGGTGTGACTAATTGTTGGTCATTTATCTTCTTTGGCTACGCTTTGCATTCAGTGTGCCGATGGGTTTTCCTATGCCTATGCCTATGCCATTGCCTTTGCCTTTGCTTTTGCCTTTGCCTTTGCCTTTGCCTTCAGCTTGCCTTTGTTATCATGGCCAGTCATGAATAATTTCCGTTGCCCCCCTTTTATATTGTATACCCCATCGGAGAGGTCTTTGCACTGCTTGTCTAAATGAGATATATTGGCCTTACGCCACTAATTGATGGCTCAAGCTATAGGCTCCACTAGGCAAAACAAAACCGGATGACGCGTGTCTATTATGAGCTCTGTGCAAAGGTAATTTGCTATTATTCTAAAACAGATCAAATTGGTACAATATTAAAGCAAACTAGTTGATGGCTATTGCAAAATTATTTTTAGTTCTGGAAAGCTTTTATGCATAACAACAATAAGAGTTTGTACTAATGAAACTGTTTCCTGTTCCAGCTCTAAGTATTTGGCTTAGAATAGTAGCACTATTGATCAAAGATCTCGCTAGTTCAATAATTATTATTATATCAGTTGGTTAAATAATAAAAATTGTCCCAAGTCAAATAACTTGTTCTCAAACTAAATCATTGTTTTAGTAATCTTAAATCGTTTGAGTTGACAGCATCATTCTGAGTTGACCTACTATAGCAGCTACAATATAGCACATGTTTTTATTGTTTATCGAAAAGGGTAAGGTTCGATTCTAAAGCTGTTACAGCTGCCACATATATTGAAGCCGCTGAACTCTCATCCAGAGCCTCATCCACTGCTAGTTGCAGTACCCTAAAATATTCTACAAACATATGTCTTTGAACACATTTTTTATATTTTTTATAATTATTAGAATATATATATTCTATAATTAATATTAAAATTAAAAATGGTAAATAATATTTGTAAATTAATTAAAATATTAATTTAAAAATTAAAAATGGCTTCGAAAATTATATAAATAAACTTCTCATTAATATATAGAATTCTTCTTAGGAAAAATATTTTAAATTATATTCTTAAAAAAATCTATACATTTGCTTAAGGAAAATCTTATAAGAACTCAGCTAAAATATTCTTCGATGAACTAAGCATAGCTGTGCAATAAAAACTCAAATTAAAAATAAATTATTTATTATTATTCGTTTGATGTTTGTTACTTTTTTACCATTTTGATTTATAATACTTTTTCAATATTCAGTAGAAATTAGATTTACAAAATTAAAACTCTATCGTTGGAAAATAAATTTTATTGATGTCCTTTATTTCCTGTTTTTAATTTTTTTTTTTTTTTTGACTTATTTGGCATTTTCTATTATATTTTTTAGTAATTTTTTCCTTAATTTTTCTGCTTCAATTCAATTATGTTTTCCATATATTTTCAATCATTTTACATATTTTATTAGACAGAATTCAACTGTTTTAAAAGTCAAATAGAATTTTTTATTTATTTCCTCTATTGCTTTTTGTGTATTTTTTTTTTTGTTTTTCTTTATTTTTTCGTTCCAAACAGTTTTCATCAGCACATTTTGCAGACATGTTCCTGTTGGCGTGGCATGTGTGGCATGTTCTTTGCTTTGCAGTTTGATTGACAACGAATGCCTTTCATTTGGTACCGACAAATATTATAGCGATAGAACCGAAATGAATGCCAAAAATTGTGCGCATGCAATATTTGAGTCTAGATTGTGGGCTCTCTGCTCTGGGCTTTGGGCTAACTAGCCATAAATGCCCCAATGACTTGCAATACATGTGTAACTGTCTGCGCCTAGCAATGTATCTGTCAGATACATTTACAGATACAGCTAAACGCATGTGTGTGTGTGTGTGTGTGTGTGTGTGTGTGTGTGTGTGTGTGTGTGTGTGTGTGTGTGTGTGTGCAGAGTAAGCAACCCCTGACAAATGCTATGGCAACACCTAGACTGACTTTACTCTGGGGTGTGTGTTTCCTTACTTTATTTCCATTATATATTTGTATGCAAGTTCATGCAGTGAAACGAGTATATTAGTTGGACTGGCTAGCGATATGATATATGATATACATATAGTCGTATATACCCTGCTTTGAAGCTTGACAAATTGCAAAAGAAAAAAAAACACTTTATCAGCCAAGATCACCTGACCCATTGACCTTTTCTATAGTTAGATCTATAAATTATATGCTTTAAATTATTTCTAAATTTCTTTATCAATTTTGCAGCTTGCACGAGCATTATGCAGTCGGATGCACTCAACTGCAATGTTCTTACTTGTCTTTTGTATTTTTTCTTCCTTTTTTTTGTCATTCTCTCTTTGTTTTGTAGGCCGACAGGTGCACACACGCGGTGTTTTTTCTTTTTTTTTGTGTTTCTTTCCAAACTAATTTCAAAGCAAATGCCATGTTTTTTGGTAGGGGCAGTCGCGTGTCTCGGCTGATTTGCATAATTTTACCGTTAAGTGGCGGAAAAATGTAATCGAATGAACAGATAGGCAGCGAGGCACCACCTAGGCAGCTAGCCAGCTATTTTTACGAGCCCCCCAACTGTAATTAGAACGTAACACAACATTTTGGCAGTATTAAAGTACAAAAAAAAAGAAAAGAAGGAAAAGCCAAAGTCATTCACTGCTTCTGTTAAATAAAACCAAATGAGCTCCAAAAGTGGACAGACATATATAATATCACTTACGCTGACTCCTCTTAGCTTAAGGTAAATTCATTATTGAATATCTTTGGTCTTGCCTATGCATCAATTTCAATTTTAAGGGACGACCAGGTAGGAGCATACTCTAACTAAATATTATATTTAAATCTTTAAACGTTCCACTTATACTCAAAGAACTTTAGTTTACAATCAATTTTAGTTAATTTCTTGCAATTGAAAATGTTGTCAATGATTATTTACCCATTTTCAACTAAGTTTAGGTTAAGAAAAAAAAAAACAAATTCTTCTTTCTTATTTTCACTACAAGCTGGAAGCTCTATATTTAAGCCATATTCCAATTCCATGAATTCAATTTTCATATGATACTTTATAGATTTATTTCGAATTTCTATTGTGCAACCCTCAGTTGGACAGTGGGCAGCAGCCCCACAAGTGGCACTTGCTAACCTTTTTAGCCATTGACCCACCATGCGAATGGCTGTCGATACTGTGAAACTGTGCTTATGTAACAATGTCAAGATACTTTTACAATACGGTTCATTGGCTTTTTAGTACTTTGGTTTCTCGAATTTACAACCTGCCCGGGCCCAAATACCATATATGACTGACTGACTGACGTTACTATGGCCACCCAACTCGAGACCCAATTGAAAATTGTGAAGTTATCAATTACAGTTGCCCACCTACTCGCTGCTGATTCTCTCCTGCGGCAAAACAAGTGACAATTTTTTGTTCTGTTTCGCCCAGACAATGGCAAAAGTGGAGTGTGTCATATACAGATAGAGGAGAGAGAGAGAGATATATCTGTCTTAGATTACAGTTTCAATTAGATTTTTGGTACTATGCAACGTTTGCTCTACTTTTACTTAAGATTAGCTTTAGCTCTGTTCTATATAAGAGAAATAAAGAATTCTGTAAAGCGGTTTTTACTTATGAATAAGTTTTGTGACACATGAAGACTAAAAAAAAACTTTGCATCAATAAAAGTTTTTCTCTCTCTCTCTCTCTCTCTCTCAGTTATTATTAATTGAGAAGTAAAGAAAAATATGCACAATTAGTATATAAGCTATTAGAAAATGTTTCAACAATCAGTTACGTTTGAGTAATTCGAGATGAAGGCTTTACTCGGCTTGCTGGTGCTGCTCGCTTTGGCATCTCGCATTCAGACCTCGGACCGTAAAAACTATATATATATATATACCGATCAGCTCCTATCGTGTATTAAAGAACAATCGATTACGGTGCTAAGCGAACGTCGTTACTGTTGCTGGCTATTGAAACGGGAGGAGAAGCAAACCGATTGCAAAGTGTGTAACGAAATATTTGTGATGGACGAAAAATATATCGAATTGAAGTGCAAAGAAAATCTGGTTGGCAAGCTTCGACCAGAATGTACAAGAAATAAAATGACGGGCAAATGTGAGCGTCTTTTTAAAATATTAACAGCTGCATTAAATTTTCTTGAAAACTAAGCAAACTGAGAAAATCGACTCGTTATATATAAAATGATATAATAAAAAATAACATTTATATGAAATATTGAAAATATATATAATATGTATTTAAAATAATAAATAAATAAATAATACTGCTTACAATTCACAATGGTAAAATGAATAAAAATTGATCAAAAATTCATATTTTGTTTGAGTTTGTTTTAGTAAAATAATTATAATAGGAATCTACTATAATAATGTAATAAATTCTGTATACATTTTTAGAGTTTCAAATGTAATAAATATTTGTTTTAATGGCCATATACAAAGTCGTTTGATAAGTTTTATATTTCAATAAATTATATTTTCCTACAGAAAAGAATCTTTAATTCGAAGGAAAGTACTATGCCAAGAGGTGCTTGTAATTTCATAATATATAAACTTAGCTTTGCGGGATTTATTTATGATTTATATATATATATATATATATATATATATATATATATATATATATATATATATATATATATATATATATATATATATATATATATATATATATATATATATATATTTATAATATATTATTAAAAGCTATAATCGCATGTTAATCACTTTTATGACACAATTTTTAATGAGTTGACATAAATAAAATGAAAAGTTGACAAAACAAAACATTTTGAAAACAATTTGCGTATGTTTCTAAGTTTGTAAGTTTGTAAAGAAAAGCATCTAAGTTAATGAAAAAAATATGTTAGTCCTAATATTCATATCAAATTGTTTTCAAAATACTCTGTTTATCTCCATATTTTGCTGAGCTTATCACAAAATTTTGCTATCTGACATTTAGTGCTGAGTAGCTGCATGAAAAAAGTGATATCTCTCTCTCTCTCTCTCTCTCTCTCAATTATGGTCCTCTACATTCTCTTCGCTTATAATACTTAAAAAAAAAACACTCAAGAGCAAAATAAACATAATAGTTAATAAACTTCAGCGGCCAATTAAAAGCAATTAATAAATCAAGCGTACAATAAAAGAGGCTGCGAGTATTTTCTTTTAATTAAGACAGGCGAATGAAGAAAAAAAATTACAATCCATAAGTTTCGAGGAGATTGCAACCGTTGCCAAATCGATTACAAAACTATTCAAACATAAACAATAAGTGGAATAAGAAGGCGTAGCAAGAAATGCACAACAAATGAGCCATAAAAAAATAGAAATAGAAATAGAAATGAAAATGAAAATGAAAATGAAAAAGAAAAAGCAAGGCAAAGGGGCGCATAAAAATTCTCAGCTAATAAACTAACAAGAGAAAATTTATAAACAAAATTGTGGAAATTATAGAGACCCAGTCAATGTGTGTGTGTGTGTGTGTGTGTGTGTGTGGCTGGGTGCGGGTGTGTGTGTGCATGATTTGATACCCTATAATTTGTTTATTTTGTGCTAAATGCACAGCAAGCAGCAACAGCAGCTGAAGTGCCATAAAAAATCAAACAGCAACGCGCGTTGGGCAAACGTTAGTGAATATGGGCTGAGGCGTGGCAGTGTTTAGGGCGGGGTAGCAATAATATTGAATGCGTGAATATTTATGCAAACGTCAATGCAGTTGAGTTTTTTTCTTTTCACTTCGGGCTGTGTGCCAGCATTAGTATTTTATTACAAATCATCTAACGACTGGCAACGTGACGTATGAGTGATGAAGCGCTATATAAACACAAGTACATGCGTGCTGCGTGCGTGTGTGAGTGTGTGCGGCCATAGCATATGATTAGTTGTTGTAACGCCACTTGCTGGACTCAAAATTAGGTTGCAGTTGGCGCTGGCGCCAATTGAAAGCCTCTAAAGCGTTAACAAATCAAGCTCGCTATGCCTCAACCATGCCCACATACGCCTCTTCTTGACTTGTTTATAATGCACAGTGATAGCCACTTGAGGCTGCTGTAGGCCACACTGATTGACTGACTGATTGACTGACTAGCCTGCACACAGTTTGCATTTATTGATTTGCTTTTCCATCCTCCTCCTCCATCTGCCGCCAACATTTATTTGATTCAGCCATTCACGTTTGACTATCATATATGTATATACATATATATATATATATATATATATATATATATATATATAATATATATATATATATATATATATATATATATATATATATATATATATATATATATATATATATATATATATATATATATATATATATATATATATATATATATATATATATATATATATATAATTTTATAAATTATTTGCCCTCTTTTGAATTGCCGCTAATTTGTCTGTCAATCAAATGGAAATGTTGCAGTTTTGCTTCTCCTCTGCTGCTTTCGCTGTTCTTGCTTTCTTTTCACATGCCAATTTTTATGATGCCGTGTTTACGCTTCTCTTGTTTATCTATCATTGCTATAAATATCGCGCCCCAATGTTCGATTGAATCAAATATAATTTTTGTGCGAGTGTTGGAATTCACTTTGGAATTTTTTAGTCATTTATAGTTAAACTTTAGGTAGCAATATCTGCGTAACACACATTCACGAACCAGAGATATTTGAGTTCATTCCAAATTTTTTTATTATTTGCTTGTATTCATATTTCAATACCCTGAACCCATTGCAAATTTGATTTCAGGGTATAATGTTTTTTTGACAATGTATGTAACAGGCAGATGGAGGCATGACAGACACCAAAAGAGCCGTCTATCCGTCCGTACGAACGCAGGGATCGTATAACCCTAAAAGGCTGGATCTCTAAAATATATATGTATATATGTAAATATATATGTATTTATATATTATATATATATATATATATATATATATATATATATATATATATATATATATATATATATATACATGATTGCATATAATATATATATATATATATATATATATATATATATATATATATATATATATATATATATATATATATATATATATATATATATATATATATATATATATATATATATATATATATATATATATATATATATATATATGTTTATATATATGTTTTTGCTACTAAAATGCATAATGTTTAATCATACTTAAGCGTCTCGCGGCAGTTCCATTCGAACCGTAGACCGAGACACAACGCGAGCTGCAACGATGAAATTATTCGTGGGCTTCATCATGATCATGTTGATAATTGGAATCGCCGCAGATCCAACATGCAATCATGTACAAGGCGAGAAAGACTTGAGGAAATGCCATTTTTTGATGCGTCGCTGGTACGAGGTACGGCTTGAATCCTACTTGAAGTGCTGTGACGGCTACATTTCACAGAACCGTAAAGATAAATGCAGCGACTGCATCGGAGATGCGGAAAAAAAGGCAACAGACGAATTGGTGTCAGGAAAGGTGGATATGGTGGCCGATCGAGGAGCGCTCACCACGGTGGGAACATTTTTTTACAGAAATGGTACTAGAATACCTGTAAAACTTAATTGGAAAAGAAAATAAGCCAAAGCCAACTAAAACTCACATATGAATATGAAAATTCATTTGTATACTTATAATGATAATAAAAAATTTAATTGCAACGCATAGATTTATTTAAAATATATTTATTTATGGGAGCATTGGGAGAAATTGAGACTGGAAAATATATGTCGATCGCTGTATAGTTTATATTTCATCTTATTATTGTAGAATGAGAGTCCCAATTCCGACCGAATTGCTCTTCTGTCTGTCACACACACACATACACACACACACACACACACACAGCCGCAGAATCGCTAACTCTTATACACGCTCATACTTCAGGCAGCGCCACGATGAACATCAGCAACCACAGTAGCAGCTGATAGCTCAGGCAGAATTCAAGCAGACTTGCTTATAGAACTCGAAGAAGAACGCTTTCATTTGAATGCACATAGAACAAATGCAGACGACTAAGCACATAATGTAGAAGACTTGGTGAAACTCTACTTAATACATATAACTTAGCAATTTAGTCATATTTACAAACACAGGCACACATACTCACATGCTTCATAAACAGGGTATTGTGGTTAAGGCAATAATAAAAAATGTTTGACTCGTAAAGTCAGCGATGTATATTCAACAAAACATTTATATATTTTTAGTAGCAAAAACATTCATTAACCAAATTTTAATCATACTTCGGCCGAGCCATAACGCGAGCTGAAATAATGAAATTATTCATGCAATCATGTACATGGCGAGGAATTCTTTAAACACTGAAGAAAAATTATTTTTTTCAAATTTTATATGACGAAATCAAAGACATTTTTTCAAACAAAAAAAAAAAAAAAGATACGAAATTGGATATCATTAAACTGCTGCTGTTCAAAAACAAGTATAAAGCGTAATTCTGAAGAACAGATAACAAAAAAAAATATATACATATATAGCAAAAAAAACAACAAAAATAAGATTATTTCTTTTTAAGCTGTCAAGAAACTTTGAGCACAAAATATTTTTTAATACAAAATATTCTTCAAGCTCGAAATTTGAATCTAACTAACTAAACTAACTAAATGTTTGCTAATAATAATACTAAATGTGACCTCCCTTAGCATTTAACAAATGCTGGAGGCGTTGCTTCATAGAATTTACCAACTTTGATAAATATTCCACGGGGATCTTTAGCCACTCTTCCAAAATAGCAGCTTTCAGCTGTGTGCGGTTTATTTGGGTGCCGTTTTCCCAGTCTTTTCTTTACATAGACCCAAACATGTATAAGATCGGGACTCTCGGGAGCTGTGTCTATGACCTGGCCGCAATCATATAGGAGCCAAGTCCGTACATTAGTCTCCTTATGGTTGGCATAGTTGTCCTTATAAAATTTAAAATTTGGTTTACTCTGGTTGGACCATTGGTACACTACAGTATTACGTTGGTTTCATCGCAAAATATGACGTGCTCCCAATATTCTGCCGGCTGACTAATCATACTCACAACAAAATTGAAACGCTTTTTTTGCATTTATCGATGAAGGCAGCAGTGTCTTTCGTGCAGCCCTTGAAGAGTACCTATGCCGTGGGATGTTGTTCCATGTGATACAACTGAGTCACCTTCTTTCTTAAGGTCCTTGGCTAGTGTACGTATTGACATTTGGGGATTTTAGTCAGCCTTTCGCATAATTTACCCATTTCTTCAAGTCTGCCTTCGTTTTCATTTTTTTATGCAAGAATAATCATGCGTTTAGTGACGCAAAAAGCATACATAACGGAAAAGTACCGTTGCATTGGAAATGAATCTAATACAGTTATATATATAAAAAGTTATATATATAAATAATATAAATAAAAAAAATTATGTTTTTAAACTGATATATAAATTAGATATATAAATTAGTAAATAAACATGTTTGTAAGCTGAGCAAATACAAAAAATTACATTTTCTTTATTTTTTACATCTTTAATTTTCCCTCACGCACGGTAAAGCAACAACGGCTGGGCATTCTAATTGAACACGCACACACCACTCATTCATTTCGTATTTTTCTGGCTTCAAAGTTGTGCGACCGAGTCTTACGCGAGCGCACTCACTCGCTCAATTAACTTCAGCTGCGCACGCAGCTTCACTCAACGCACTTTGAGCATTGTGCATTTGAATATGGGGATTTCGCACACTTTAATCGTACGTAAGCGCCTCGTGGCAGTTCCATTCGAACCGTAGACCGGGCCGCAGCGCGAGCTGCAACGATGCAATTATTCGTGGGCTTAATCATAATCGTTTTGATGATGGAAATCGTTGCAGATCCAACATGCAATCATGTACAAGGCGAGAAAGACTTGAGGAAATGCCATTTTTTGATGCGTCGCTGGTACGAGGTACGGCTTGAATCCTACTTGAAGTGCTGTGACGGCTACATTTCACAGAACCGTAAAGATAAATGCAGCGACTGCATCGGAGATGCGGAAAAAAAGGCAACAGACGAATTGGTGTCAGGAAAGGTGGATATGGTGGCCGATCGAGGAGCGCTCACCACGGTGGGAACATTTTTTTACAGAAATGGTACTAGAATACCTGTAAAACTTAATTGGAAAAGAAAATAAGCCAAAGCCAACTAAAACTCACATATTAATATGAAAATTCATTTGTATACTTATAATGATAATAAAAAACACCAACTGCAACACATATATTAATTCTAAAAATGTTTTTTAATAGGAACTTGGTGAGCGTTGACAGAAACTGAGACAGGAAAAGAGTACAAGTCGATCGCTGTCTGTATATGTGATGAGGCAAAATTGTTGCAATTGTTGTTATTGCAATTGCTTATGGCAGAACAGGCAATTTGTTAGCATTACAAAATTTTCTTAATTTATATCCATCTCTATGCAGCAATCCCGCGCTGCACACAGAGTAAAAGTGGCCAAAGAAAAATTAAATTGAAAACAAGTAATAGTGGACGGCCGTATGGGATTGGACGTATCCAAATCCGATATATTCAGAATGTCTGCATTCAGGGAGCTACATAGTAAAGTCTGAAACTTTCACAGTATTCAAGCTATGCTGCAAAATCTAATGTCTAATCCTCGATACCTATCGATAAGGAAATGAATTGAGCTATCGAAAAACATAAGGAAATAATAAATAGAGAAAATAAACATTTTATATTTCAAGTCTTAAGCTTTTGTGTTTTACGAGACCGTTGCGTTCACGTTCAGACAGCTAGACGTGGTCGTGGCTACATCGACTCTGTTTGTCGACCTTATCAAGAATATATACTCGCTTCCTTCTGCCTGTTACATACATTTTCGTAAAACCAATATACCCTGAGATTCCGCATTCAGAGAGTTCAAGGCATAAATAGCAAAATATTTTAATGGAGTTTGCAATAATCTGTGCACCGTACATTATTGTTAAACTGTTAAACTGTGCCAATTGTATAAAAGAGAGAGAAAGACAGAGAGAGAGAGAGAGAAAGAGAGAGAGAGAGAGAGAACAAGGGAGAGTGAGGAAAGAGTACGATTAAAAGAATTCAGCCAATGACTCGCTGATAACAATACAAAAGCAAGCAAGTGCGTCGCCTGCTCGAACTAAAAGATGAATTCTTTAAGCAGTGCTGTGGAGAATATGAGCTACAAGCATCCAAGAGTGCATGCCCAAGGGCTTGTGACAAAATTGCGCATCCGCAATGCAACGGAAAACCTAACAAGCAAAAAAACTCTAGTCGGGATGCCCGACTATGAGATACCCTGAACCCTGCGAGGAGTCGATTCACTCACTATACACTTCTTTTATACATAAAAGGCAAGCAACGCATGCACACATACACACAAGTCTGCTTGAATTCTGCCTGAGCTATCAGCTGCTACTGTGGTTGCTGATGTTCATCGTGGCGCTGCCTGAAGTATGAGCGTGTATAAGAGTTAGCGATTCTGCGGCTGCGTGTGTGTGTGTGTGTGTGTGTGTATGTGTGTGTGTGACAGACAGAAG